>JAKEEE010000210.1:0-131536 GCA_021498325.1 Bactrocera minax
TACATACAAATATGCTTACTAGACTGAGAGTATATTCTAATCTCTACCGAAGGGTTAACAGTAGTCCTTCCTTTCCATACTACTTTTGTATAATTTTTCTCTTTCTTTTTATGAATTCTTTCTGGATAATTGATTTGTGACCATAAGGGACCTTTTTCAATGTTGATTAATTAGCCAGCAGCATGCCGTTTACATTTCTGTACATTTCTACGCTGCTGCGAAAAACTAATAGCGATATAAGAAATTGAAAAATGTCTACCAATTCCTTTCTACCTTTCTTGTAATAGTTTAGTTTACTGCGACAACATGTTGCACAAAACATAATAGCTTTGTTCACACAAAAGTTGCTTGTGACACCGTAAAATAAGCGAGACGGATGAAGAGTTATGTAAATAAAATTTATCAATATGGTGAGGCGAGTTGATTTTGGGATATCCGTTGGTTTGTTAAAGCGATAACTTGTGTTAAAATTTAGATCTTTATTAATCTTACTACAAATATTGCTTGGTACTCTGAAGAATTGGAACTTAAATATAGACCGAGTATATGAAAAAAAACTAAACGGTTTTAACTCATTTATTAGTTAACCGACAACGATTTCCGATTCTGTGATTCAGAATGTGAGTATAGTAATAAGAATGAAGCAGGTAGGCTAAATATTAATCGGTTAAAAACATTTATCCCGATGTGTACATTACAACTACCCCATGGAGCACTTATTTTGAAAAATACTGAAGTAATCATAAGAAAATATTTCTGGAGAATTATTTTGCAAAATTTATAAGCCAATTTATCGGAACTCGTTGCCTATATTATACCAAGCGGCACAAATTGGCGTTAGTAAAAAGTATTTGCTTGATCTAAGGATACAACATTTAGTTAATTGAAACTTAGATGTTGTACATATAACAGTTATTTTCACGTTGTATAGGAAAACTCTATTAATAGGTAAAACGTCAGCATCAGCATCTTCGAAAACTTCATTTCGAAAGTGCCATATTTTCAACACCAATGAAACCAATTTCATACAAAACCAATCACAATCACAGTTGGTTAAACCAATTTTTGGCTGTCCCTAAAGGCACACTTGCCACACCCCAAAAAACGCACACACACATTCGCCCCCTTCAAATTCTTGAAACGTAACATGTTCTACCGCTGAATCACAAGTTGTGGGTGAGCTCGCAAAGGTACACTAACTTAACTAATTGGCACGCTGTCATATGGACCCACATTCACACCGCATATATATTATATGTTTATACAGATTATATGACAGATGAGCGCCTATCTGTCTAGCGCTTGTTCATATTAATACAATTAGCAGCGTGTTGACATTTGTTGTTTGTACGCTTTATAAGACTATTTTAAAACTATGCCTTTCCTCACATCATACAACTCTAACAACAAGGTAACTGTTCGATATCCAGTATATTTAGAATATTTTATTATACTATAATTTCTGATATTTATTTTTGCTTTGTTTGTATTGCCTAGACTCTTCCAGGCATTACAGCGCCGTTATGACAACAAACATAGTTTTCATGCATTTTATTAGGTATGTATATAACAACTCTAATATTTTCGCGTATGTACAGACATATATTCTGTCTGTGGTGCCTAATTTTGTGTCGTGATGTTGTAACAACAACAAGGCCTAGCTCATCGGTGTTGAGTGTGGAGTAAACTAACTAAGCCCAACTGTAAAGCCAGCCAAAAAACACACAGGTAGACAGGCTGTGTGGTAAGCGACCCCCAAGGTGAATATTTACATATTTTGTATTCCGCAAAACCACCGGTTCGCAACAGTATCAAAAATATACATACACACACACACACGGCTTATTTACGAGCATGTGCGCGTGGCTTTAAAAGTAGCAGCACGAAGTCGGAGTTTACTTTACGGAATTTTACCAGGCGTTACGAACGTGCTCACACGCAAAGCCACAACAATGGCCCGCTCTAGGCTGTCGTCTGCTTATCTGGCGCATTCTATTGTACAACACACTTTCATCAAAAATATTTATACTAAAATAGTGACGTACGATACCTGTTTTGGTTTTTAGTTGCTTGTTGTCTGTTGGTTGCCGTTTGTTGGTTCGCATTCTGATTTTATTTGGCTTGTGAAGCATTTTGTCTTCATTTTCCCTTCGGGTGCAATTTGGTTTTGATTTGATGTGTCTTCCATATGAAAACTTAATGTCGAATGTGTGTGTAAGGTAGCTGTTATCCATCTTGCTTATGAATACATGCCTATAAATATGTGCTCATTTATATATTTTTAGTAATGTTTGTGCAGGAAATTTGATTAAAATGAGCAACGCATGCAAATGAGCAACATTTGAGCGCAAACAATAACCGGTGTTGGCAGGGAGAATGAAAGATGAAGCCATGAAAAGTTGTGATTTCGTTTGAGGCGATTGAAGAAATCGTAAGTGGCATAAAATGTCTATAAATTTGTGCTTTCATATTCGTGCCACGTGTTGAATAGTGTGTAACAGTTTTGTTTACCTAACGGTTTTCTACAACAGCTGAAATGAGATAGATATAGGCGGAATATGTATATATAATATCGAAAAAGCAGTAAGAGACATAACGGTGAGAGCGGTATGAGCGGTTGAGCGATAGAAAATGGTCTTTAAGAGTTCGCAGACCAAATTTAATGCACGTTAAGATGATTTAATTGATTGGTAATCTAAAAAAGCCACAAACCTCTCATATATCTATGCCTTATTCAACCTGGCCACTTATTGATTTGTTGAACAAAATGTAATTTGATATAAAAATTGGATGAAATTAGTTCAGATCATACTGGAAAGCCTCTTATGAGGATTACTCTCCTCTTGTTGACTTCATTCACAATTATTGGTTAATAAAGAATATATCTCAAAAAAGCTATGGAAGAATTTTACACTTCCCAGTATAGATTGACTTGATAGGAACTTTCTAGTATACCTCATATATCCACATAAAGATTTTCGTTTCCCTGGTATTTCTTATGCCGTACACGCTAGTCAGAGTGTTATTTACCTAGGTGTGTATTACTAGGTGTGTTCAAAAAATAACGGGAATATTCTTCCACTTTAATTTTTAAAAAGCAAAAATTACCGTTAATGTTTGAACATACACATAAAAAACATACTGATTACTGTTTTTCAGGCAAGATTCTCATCTTCTCGCGAAAATCTCTTTTGTCTTTGGTAAAATGAGCGTACTGAGCTCACAACTTGGTCTGATAAGGCAATATAAATTTGGGAAGATACATTAAAAACACTCTTTCAGTTTCTATATACTATTACCGTGTCTGATGTTCAGCTGGGTCCGAACTTAGCTCTTCCTTTGTTGTCATTATTTACTCTTTTGTACTCATCTCTCGTCACTATTCCCTACTGTTATTTTTATTTTTTTATTTTTTCTTTTGCAAACATCCTTATTTAATCACAATACCTTGTGCGCGCTATACATAATGCTATTTATTGTCCTTGCGCTGACACTCAATGGTTTCACAGCAACATTTTGTGGAATCCTTCGAAAGCTGCTGGCTCATTATGCACAGCAGGCCGTTACAGGGAAATGAGGTGCAAAATGGGGAAATGGTCAGGAAACAGGAAACGGAAAGTGAACTGGTGTTAGAAAAGAAAATTACTAAATAGCAACTTTAGAATGAGTAGTTTTATTATAATTTATGTATTTTGATTGAAAAGCGCAAAAAACTGACTTTAACATGATGCTAGTAGAATTTAATTTAAAAAAGATTACTCGGAATTATTTTAACGTTGTAGTTGATTCAGATGTTTTTTTTTTAATTCGCATATAGTTTATAGAGATATGAATTATTGTTGAACTAAGGCAAATGTTCTATGCAGTTATTTAATTAGTAAAATACATATATGTGCTGATTAGTGAGCTGAAGAATTTAGTTATTACAGAGTTCTAGATTTCGCCCTTTGCATTTGCAATTAATTCGATGGTAATAATTGGTCCTACAGCACGCAAACTAAATTAATTAACCAAACTCAAATAGCGCTATTTGCGTCACATTCGCTCAGCTCTCCGAAGTGTTTGAGTAAACCATTTCAAACTAATCAACAACCAATCAATGTTTATACACACGGAAATGTCACATCAAATTAATGAGAAGACAATAAAGAATATCAAATTCGACGGAATATATTATATGTGGTATAATTTCAATAGAAGTGATGAGGATACTGGCATCGAGACTAAAAGAGAAATATAGCGCGAGTTCCCTCATTTTCGGTAGCAAGTTACAACATGCGAAGGAAACCTTCCATTAAATTCTATGTATATATATATATATATCTAAGATATGGGTTATAATTTTCAGAGATCAATATATATATAGCAATATATTAGTCCACATAAGGCACTTAGGCATTCATGGGGTATGTGTTAAGCTACCTTTTGAGATTTACAGTGATTTTAAATTTATTTATTACAAGGGCAGATAATCCCCTTGGACTAGGAAAGTGAAATGTGTGCGATTGTGTTCGTTGGATTTGCTAATGGGGTGTTATGGAGTTATTATGCACCAAAATCAGCTGAAATATGTTGTCCAATTTGGCCATTTCGATGGCTGTAATTCATTTTTTTAACTGATCCATATATATAATATAAGCCAATGTATGATGCTTGCTACCTAATTTTAAGTTTATGATATTATTCTTAAGTAAAAACTATCTTAGTTTTATTAGATATCATTAAAAGAGATGGACATGTTTATACCAATAAATGCAATGCAAACTATTTATACGTCAACTTATGTACTATAATTAAATTTCCTGTTTAATTGGACTGGTTAATGGACTGGTCTTAAATTTCCTGGTTAATGGTACATGCTAGTAAATAGACGCTGTGTCGATCTCGTTTTGTGAGCACATTATTTGTATACTCTCGCAATTTATGCCGAATATATCGGTCAGATTTTTAGTTGAGGGCTATTTTAATAAAATTATATTGAAACGTATTATCAAGCATACTTTTGTTTAATGCCGAAAGTAAATACAATCAGCTCAGCCTTCCCCTACCCCCATATACCAAAGATATTCATTTCCGACCTTCCTGCTTATTTTAGTACCTTTATTTAGGTCAATCAGTGTTGACCTTGGTCTAAACCGCATACCACTTATATAACGATATTCGCACTTCCAATTGATTTTTCACTCATACACCCAATATATTAAATTTCGTCCCTTTGGTTTTGTTTGTGCCTTCTATTTCACAATAGAAGATGTCTCAACAAAATTGAGCGAGAATATATCAGTTAGTACTATGTCATTCGGTAGGAAAAATTATAGTTAGTTATATATAGCAGCTCCTGCGGCACTGATATGATGGGCATTTGATTTCTGCTACTTAGTTTGATTTGAATATAAATATCTCGTATATAAAGCAAAAAGTAGCAATGAAACTGATTGAGTGAGAGGCTTATAGTCTAAGTTAATATGGTATCAAATATGAGTCTAATGCAATTGCAAATTTTAAGGTTAATGATGGGAGCATATATAAGATTGACTACAGATATTTGCATATTGCAAGTGGATACTTAAATAAGTATTTCAAAAGAAAAGTTTCATTTAGTTTCCACCGGATTTTTCGGAATGATTAAAACTGGTATACATACCATAAATGTTTTTGTCTAGAAGTAAGTTTAATTAAATATGAATGATTTTATTTGATTAATATTTTGTTTTTTGAATTGAGTAAAAAATATCGCTTTTTTCATAAACAAAAAAAAGATATCAATAAATGATTTTTTTTATTTAATTATGTGGTTTCAATCACAGAAAATCTAATAAAAAATTTTACTAATTTTATACCCAAATAGAAAGCCATTTAATAGTACTGTTGCATTAAGGCATGAAAGAATTGTCATAAAAATTATTCTCTATTATTAAGATATAAATAATTTTGCTTATATTTAACAAAAGCTCACTCTTTCACCTATCTTTAACTAAATTGTTTTCACACACCGATCAGACACTTTTGCTTTACTGGCCGTTGTTGCTTTCTCTGCCAAAATTTTTTTTACTAAGGTTGCCTGCTTATTTGATTTATGTGAAGTTTTCCACACTGTTGCTTTTCTTAAAAAACTTGAAATTTTTTGATTGTTTGACCCATTAGAAAAAGCATGAAATCTGCAGCCATGAAAGCAAATTTAAAAGTTTTCATTGTTGCCAAAAATAACAGAAAAAAGCATCTGTTATTGAGAGTGTTAACCACTGCGGGCAAGAAATATGAATGCTATACGAATTATTCTGAAATCTTACCGCTTTTATCGATCTTTTTACATTTCGCTACCAATTTTGTGGCACAATTGAATTCTGTTTCGAAGGAGATCTCAATCCTGGCAAATACCTCTTCATTTTCGCCAAATTTCTTTCCAGCTAGTATATCTTGAGGTCTGAGGAAAGAAAAAAAAACGTGCATTCAGATTCGGAGAATAAGTTCCAAATACCTCCACAAGCAAAACATAGGGAGTATAGATATTTGCTTAATTTTTTAGACCATTATTTCATCTCTGTTTTTTTTTAAAGCAAAGTTCCATTACACCACCTTTAATTTAAAATGTTTTTAGTTACATATTTTAATCTACGAAAGACTTAAACATTACGCCCTTTTCAATCTTTCGCCTCATTTGAAGCTTCCATCTAATATTAAGTCCTCCTTATATTCTGCTCACATTAACTAAAATAAAAGAGTGGCGCAAAAAAAAAAAAGAACTGCAAAAGCAGCCGCGTGAAGCAAAGCAAGACATAGTAGAATATATTTCTGCCTGCAATGCGATGTTTGCAAATACCTTCAGTGCAGATTAAAATGTAAGCGCCTGCGCAAATAGTTTGACGCGCATTTGTGCATGAAGAGAAATCAAGAACGTTGGTCGCCAACTGAATAGCGCTGCCGCTGTTGGTGCATCTGCTGCGTTTTCATGTGGTTGTTCTCATTGTTGTTAATTTATTACATTTTCCTCACTTTGTGACTAAATTTAAAATTAAAATTTGTTTGACAGAAATTGAGCAGTTTAGCTGAGATGCTTTTAGAGTTTTTTCTCTAAATGAAATGGGAAGTAATCTGTTGAGCAGTTGGGAAAAAGAACTAGAATTTTACAAATGTATTAATAACCACCAGTATCTCGAAAAATATATACCTTTTTCGACCGTTTCGAGGTGTGATTAACCTTATCTCCTTTAATTTAATCTTTTAAAGATTTTTATATTTGCTAGATTATTATCAGACTTAATGTATGTAAAAAGACCTGTTAGTAAATAATAATAATAACAATAATTAGTATTATTTATAAATATATACAATATATGTATTTCTAAATCGTTTGAGACGTAAAAGGTGCTTGGTAAAGATGAAAGGTACGCGGTCTTTGCGCCAGACGAAGCAACATTGTTAAAAGATTTGCTTAATATCGCACCGGCCATATTAACGCCGAAGATGATGATCCTAGTGGAAGTTTAAAAGAGGCTATTACGGACAAAAATATTAAAAATTCCATAAAATAATTTTTACAAAGAAAACACCCCAAATATATGGAAGGAACATATTGGACATTACTTTCAGTTAGTTTAGGATATGCGAAAGCTCTGCGCTTGATTCACCGTATCATAATTCAATGAAGACCCATCCGTGGCATTTTCTTGTTCTCAGAACTCAAGAGAGTGATTGCTGACTGACACCTATTTTGGAACAAAAGACCAATCCTATTACAAACATTTAATCAAAAGGTTAGAAGATCACTACAATACTGTTTGTGATCACAAGCATATTGGATAATAAAGTCGAAGTTGTAAAGTTTTATTTTGAGGAATTTTCCAGCCTGCCTGTTAAATCTGATTCCAGCTACTTATATTTCATGATACAGTTTTCAACTAACAGTAATATATATCAGGCTCACTACCAGCCTATCAGTTCAAAACATGGACGTCACCAACATAAGCCGAATAAAATATTCGAAATAATGCAAGACATCTTAGTAAAGTTCGTCGAGCATGTTGCATGTAGTATAATACCACCAAATTTCGAAAATTTGCTTGAAATATTAATAAAAGTTATTAATAATAAAAGAATAGTTCTTTTGAGTGGATCTCTGTGCTTTCCGGTCCGCTTCACCTCACCTAAATCAATGCAAAACAGTAACTTTCCTATTGATTCTTATAACTGCTTCAACTTGGAATACTTTGCATTTCATTTTGTGCAATCCCATTTCCTTTCTCACGAAATTCCGAAGGCGTTATTAAATTTACTTTAGACAAAAGGGATGAATGAAAAAATCTCCACAAAGCAATGCGTTGAGGAATATCATGTGTAATAAAATTTGATATCCTTTACTCTAACTACCATTTTGAGCATTGTGAGTAGTTTGCAGTTTCATATGTGCACAAGGAAATTCACCTAAATACACACATATACAATACTTGAAAAGAAATTACGTACTTCCACTAGGGACATTGCATATCAGTTTCCCACTTTACTGCATTTATTTCGGCCACTTGCTGCTGCAGTGTCTATGAGTTTTATATTGCAACTTATAGTCATTCTCAATAAACGAAGCAATTCTAAGAATTTGAAACAATTCGTAAAATATTTCTATTATTGTGATGAAGATGAGATTATGAATATATATCACACGAAGGTTCAACACACTAATGCTTTCAGTTTAAAATAACAAAGTCCTTCTTACATGAATTATTCAGATAAATTTCTTTCATTTCTGTTCCAGTAATTTTAAAAATTTTCCAAGAGGACAAAATGAGGTCATCATTTCTATCATTTCAAAATATATTGTCATATGCAATATATATCTCACTTGGTTGGTTTTTTGGTTTGCTGGATGATTGATAAAATTCTTAAGATTTCTCATCCTTGAATGTCAATTTTTTTTAACTGGAATATTCGATCTAGTGGTACGTACTCATTCGTATCAACTAAGTGAATTCTGAACATTCATAGAAATAACGTTCTAACGTTACAAAAAGCCTTCGTACATGCTCTGCATTCTGCTGATTTCGGTTTATCAAGTTACTGGGGGTGAAAACTAAAGCTGAAAAGCCCTGTAATGACCTCCAACAAATTAATCAGTACACTTTTTCTTAAACGTAGAAGCCTTTTGCACACTACCTCAAAGTCAAATTGTAATACATCCAGGTGTTGGATGGTGTTACAATTGTGTTGTTCCAAGGATTGAGCTATTCCTCCAACACTAACCACTCCCATCAGCTTCCAGAGCCTCCGGAACAGTTTATGTGGGCGGTATTTCCGTCGCACCGGAGCCTCCAATGTAGTTGTAGGCATTAGAGCCATGAGATGACACACATTATATAACACATTATAAACTCAAGCACTCAGCAACATCATAACAACAAAAAGCAGCACAAAAACAGGCGAAGACTTATGAGTTTTCTTTGCCACCGAACTCACAAGGATTAACGCCCATTATTAATTAATTAATTTCTTGTGAACAATTTCAATTTCCAGCTTTTGTCTGTAGATTCTTAACTGCATTTGATAGCCACTTGGCCTCTTGTCAAAACAATCGTCAAAAGAGCGGCAGTTTATTTCTGTTCATTAACTTTTTGGCACTTTCGGCATTTCGTGTTGACTTTCGAATATGGCGACATTCTATTATTTTCGGGTCTTTTGAATTTGTTGTTGCATGCAGTGTGAATATTTGTTGGACAAACGTGACTTTTGCTTTATTGCGAGAAATTAAAAGCGTAATTTTCATTTTATAAACCAAAATTCGGCGGACATGTATAACTCAATGAAAAGTAAACAAATAGTAGTAATGGAACACGCGGAAACAATTTAAAAAGGAAATCAAATAGGAACAATACTTATTCAAATACTTTTTAATTTGAGTGAATAGAACGAATCGAAGTGAGCTAGAATACGAAAACGCATAGAACGGAAAATTCCATTCTAGAATGGCATCACGCAACAATCGAAAGGCAAATGATACGATTTTGCACAGACAACACAAATTTCAAACAGCGTCGAATGTGAAGTACGTGTAAACAAAATCGAGACGGTGGAGAAATTTATAATATGGAGGAGTAAAATAAGTTTGTAAAAATGCAGGAGTTTGCAGAAGAAATAAAAGAAATGCCCCAAAATGGTATATGATATTAAAAAAAATTATTCAATTACATTTACCAACTTAGCTAATAAATAGACCAATCGAAGCCACACATATAAATTTCTTACGCACAAAAGTTATAATAAATATCAAGTTAGCAATGGTGATATGCTGATTCAAGCTAGTGTATGTTACTTAATAATGTCACGGTTATTTTTGTGTTGAAAATATTCTCTTGTTCTCGAGCTTCAATCTAGTTCTTTCGAATTTTCGGACGACATGCTGATAGTATCATCATACTTGTATATTGATTGCTAATACAAACCTCCTATGCCTTCAAAAAGTTGTTCTTATCAATTTAATTTAATAGCTCTCATGTAGGTATACTAAACTTTGAAAGGTACTACTTCAAAGTCATTTTTATTCAAAAAAGCCTGCAAAGCTTAAATGCTTCTCTGATTTAATTCGTCTTTAAAGATCTCCTGAGAATCTCATTACGTAGCAAGAGTTCCTGTTTATGGGCAGGAACTTGGGGCGTTTATAAAAATCACAATCGACTTTTGGGATAACAAGACCATCTGGGAGAAATCCATCTATATCCTACATGGCTCGTATTAAATTTTTCAATTCATATACTACGGCTATATGAGAATAATTCTTAGAAGACTAGGCTATTTCAGATAACTATAAGATAATTAGGGTAGTTAGAATGATCAAATATCGAAAAAAAAGCATCGTTTTGTTTGACAATTTGTTGCCAGTTTGGAGAAAATTTCATAATGCCACTATAGAAACGCTCGTCCCTATTGTCAAAAAACTGGCATAATCCGCTGATATTTGATCATAAGCCATTCATGAGGCGAATTTTTCACCAGCAAAATAATGTGCCACTGACAGGAACAGATAATAATCACTTGATCTCAGGTCCGGACTATAAGCTGGATGCATAAGAACCACCTCTCAACCGGAGAGTTCCCGGATTCCCGGAGCTTCCGGCTAGTGACTATCGACTTGTGTGATCTGGCGTTGTCCTGATGGAACACAATCCCTCTTCTATGCTCTTTTGATCTTAAGAGTGTAGAGAGTACAGTCATCCAAACCATTCGGTGGATATTTTTAATTTTTTCTTCCGTAACAGCCTCTTTAGCGGTTACGCCAAATGCAATATCTCTGAAATCAATTTTTCAGCGGAAGTGAAATTTATACCATTGTCTTCTGAAGATTAGACCTAACTTCAAACCATATAGACCCAATTCTGGTGGCACCTTCTCACAGAAAGTTTATTGTACTTAAGCTAGAGCTTGTGCTTATAAACTGTTTCTAGAAAAAGAAATCGACAGTCAGAATTTTATTGCGTTCACCACAAACAACCTACACTATATGTGTATGCACATATGCGGCACCCTTCGAGCACTTAAATTGCAGTGCATACTTGTAACGAATTCAATTTCTCGACTGCCATCGGCAGCCAACACTCCTACTGCAGCAACTGATTTATGATTCCATTATATCATTGCAAGTGTCAACATAGCTGCTACCACTTCCGTGGTCATATATCCTTGAGCCCTGAGAGTACTGAAAAAAGCGACTTAAGAATTCGTTAGAAAACTGAAGGTTTATTAAAAATGAAATCATTACTTTACAGAAACATACACACGCGGACCGGGAGAGACATGGGAATGTGCCATGTTACTTGAATACCTTTGTCCTATACATTTCTTATACATACGCCGTTCGTAAACACAAATGAACTGCCTTCGATTAGGTCGCGGATAGCATTCATAATATTCTCTCCTTCCCAAAAATTTACACACCCGCTCACAGCACTTTAGCGCTAAAGAAAATTATATTTTGATATCTTATCGCCGAGTTGGCAACATAGAATCTTATAGCTTACAAAAATGCACATAATATTTGGCAAAGTATGCTCTCGATTCATCCGATTTTCTGTGGTTTGCGGTGCTGCTGATAATGTGTTGAAATTTGTAGCAACCAATTATGTAATTGACTCGATTTTCAGCAATTTGCGCTCTATAGATTAACTTAAGTTATACTTGCCTGCGCTTAGCTTTGCAGGTACTATCGACTACTGGCCATATGTTGGTACAAAGGTTAAAGTTTGGATATATATTCTTTTTCTTTCCGCATTTTTGTATTGATATTATTTTGCTGGTTTTCTTATGTTTTACTGACTTCCCTGGAGTTCACTCATTTACACTTGTGCTAATATATATCGTATCTCAATCGTAATGCGTCAACTAGTCTAGAAACTAGAATTATAACTAGAATAGTCCACTATTTTAGTGTGAAATTGTTCACTGTATTCACACTTGCATTCTGCAACTCGTGTCATAAAAAGTTGTCGGCATTTTGTGATTTAAAACTCGATGATGCAGTTTTGTTTCGAATTTCAACGGCGTTCAGTAAATAATTTTTAATTCTACTTCATTCTACTCAATGCATAAGTGAGATGGAAACTTTGATTTAATGTCAGCATATCTACGCGCGACGGAATGACTCCTAAACAACACAACATACTTACATATTAGATGATTCGTTGGACATCGTACTGCTGAACTCGACAATAAAAGCCAGCCAACAGCAAACGCCTACAGTTTAGAACAATAAAAGAACAACGATTTTTCTAGAGTAAAATTCTCATACCTAGGGTTCGAAAAATATGACTCAAAAAATCAATGCATTTCCAGTGAAGAATATTTTAGTAATGTTTTTGAAAAGTTCCCCTGGGCCATTCTCTTATTAAAATTTTTCTGAAAACTACGTTTTAGTTAATGCAGAATACTATAGAAATATTACAAACGATTTTAGTGTTCGAAAATTTAAGTTATGTGCTAGGACTTATTTTGACTTCTGTAGTAACCATGATAAATACTTTGGAAAACAGGGCTAGCAGGGTGCACTACTAAGAAAATCCAATAAATGAATTCTGCTAAGTAATTTAAATAGTTATTTAACACTCTCTTTACATGTTGTCACAGAGTAGAATTGTTTTGTTCACCAAACGGTTGCTTGTAACATCTGAAACTAATCGAGATATATGCATCTAGAGTTATATATATCATAAGATCAGGATGACGAGATAAGCTGAATTCCGGATGCCTCTTAAAATATGAGCTCTTAATATTAATTTAAGAGGTGCCTATTTTTAACTTTCCAGCTAAATGTCATTGAAAAAATTTTCCTTCTTTCAGTTCTCTGAAAAAATTTATAGGAGCTTTGTTTTTAGACTTCAATTTCCTAAAAAAATAATTTTTCGGTTAATTTTTACAATGCTCAAATGCAAACCTATAAAAATAAGAAAAAGAAAAGTTAGGAATTCTTAATATAACATTAATATTAAAGGCCCAAATTTTAAGAAGTTTTTTTTACCTTTTTTTTACCAAATCTCTCTTTCGATTTCGCTATCTTCTATTTGTAAAGCGCTTTTACCGCATTTTGGAAATAGTACGTACATAGTTTACAAATTTATGTGACCACAAAATCAAGCATAGTGCGAGGCGCGAAGAATAACAATTTGCGCTTCTTCTCATCCCTTCCCATCCTTCTTCACCAACCATAATAGTATGCAGGCACATAGACACATGGATCCTCGAACAGACGAAGAAGCGTATAGGACATCGTACACATCCATAACTGCATTTTCCTACTACTCTTCGCCCCGAAAGTGTCGATTGGTTCTCAATTTTTTATTTTTTTATTTTTTTCTTTGAAATGTAGGGTGACTGACAAGACAATGAAAGAACTGACGGTACCTTATCATTTTACAGTGCTGCCAATGTAATCCACTGGCTCGGAATATAGACTGTGCGTCATTGTATCGCCTCGCAAGTCATTCGCGGTTTGTGCAGTATGACATCTTCCGCTGCATCAGGGTTTTTTTATGTTTCGCCGCTTTTTTGCGATATTCCGGATTCTGTGTGCTTTTTGGGAAACTCGCTTGTCATTCACGCTTTGAAGTGAGTGCATTTTTAATGGCGAAGTAAGAAGTGCAAATGCTTAAGGCTGTAAACTAGTGGCTATAAACACAAAGTGACAATGAACGTTAGTGAATGTGATAATGGCACAAGCAAACGTCAGTATTGCATTGGATCTCGTCGTCCAGCAATGGATTGAGTATTTGTGAGAAAGGGTATGGATAACAAAATGTTTTTTTTTTACTATAAATGAGTGCATATATTTATTAAGTCATTTCATATTCATGCGCAAATATTTTTGCTTCGTATTTCTTATGAGGGAATCTAGTAATTATCCTACTCTCGAGTTTTTTTTTTAGACTATAAAGTTGAATGATTGAATACCTATTTTACTCGTTGAAAAGTTAAAATCTTATTATGAAGTAATTCCATATGCCAATTGGTCGCTTAAAAATTTATAAAATGTGGTAAAAAATTCAGTTGCAAGTTAATATATTCCTGAATAAATTCTATCTCTCTTTTTGCATTTGTATATATGTACACGCTCTGTTACTTCATTCACATTCTCTTCGGTAAAGCACCGTGCTTTTGCCTTCGAGTTATCTGTCGTTTGTTTTAGCTTTGCCGCAATGCTGCAAAGACAGTCGTTACACCATTCGTGTACTTTTGGAAAAATCTGCTCCAAGGCTTATATAAAAGGTTTAATTCATTATCCTTTTAATACAAATGACAGCTTCAATATTCATGGAAATATATCCGCCCAAAATGTTCATAAGCTGTGTGAGATCTTTCTTGCGTCGCAGATTAGAAATTAAGCGTGAACCTTTGTCAATCAGAAGGTAGTGAAAAAATGCGATATGGCCATTACTACCGAATTGTTGGCATTTTGTACACTCTCACGTTTTTTAAAGCGTTTGAATTGATTAATTGTCATAAAATATTAGCCAGCAACAGAAGGTGTGGAAAATTACCGAATTTCTTCAGCCAAAAAGGGTACCTTAATCAATTACAATATCGATGGAGATTACAACAAGGTTTTATCAGAGTATAAGCATATGTAACGAAATACCAGGCAACCTAAAAAGTTCGTTCCTCTAAAGGAGCGTTATTAGTGTTGAATCGGTATGTTTTGTAGCTAGCTCTAAGCTTTAAAAGACGCTTAGGTTGTAAGATATTTGCTATTTTGAAAAGAGAGAAGAAACGGAATTTCCAGTATTAAAGAAAAACATGCTTTAAGAAGTAAGTGGTGGCTGAGTTTGATTAATGTTATGCAGTTTTTGCGTCAAACGAAGTATTGATAAGTGGTTTGCTGAATTCCGTATAGACCAAAGGATGACCAAAAGAAGAAGCTATTTCGGAGTAAAATATCAAAAACATTTTTTTAAATTATTTCGAATTACCATAAAATGAAGTTGGTCGAGATATTACAATGAAATTTAACAATAGGGATGCATCCATCATTTCACTCCAAAGTAAAATCTACAGTCAGCTGTCAAAGTTATGGCATCTATATGTTGGGATGCGCATAGAATAAGTTTCAGAAACTGTCTTGTGAAAGCATTTTCAGCGATTATTATATAGCGTTATTGGAACTTTTAAGGGGCGAAACTGGATACAAAAACCCCTATTCGAAAAAATATAAGCTACCGTTTCATCTAGACAATACATCGTCTTACAAATCAATGAAGAGTAGCAAAATTGCAGGGCTTCGAACTGTTTGCTCAAATATCGTATTCTTCGAGCGACCTCGTCCATATAGTGACTTTTACTTGCTCTCAGACCTTCAAAGGACTTTAGCGACATGAAATAAACAATCACCGAGACGGAAAAGCATTAGTTCTTCTTTGAATCGATAGAACCGCCAGGAATTTTGGAGCAACGAAAACAAAATAACATCAACTAATATTGTACGGTAGAAATATTGGGTTGTTCGGAAAGTCATTTCGTTTTTTCCCGCCAGAGGACTTAATTACGTTTTTTCGAAACTAACTTCACACTTAAGCCCCATAACCATTATATGTCATGAGAGCTGATATTGCAAGGCTTGTGTGTGAAAAAGTTCTATTAATTCTACCCAGTAGTTTTTGGTTGGTGCCTTTTTAAATATGGAGAGCAATAAGCAGCATTTTCGTCATATTTTACTTTTTAACTTCAGAAAAGGTAAAAATGCTGTCCAAGCGAGAAAAAAATTGACGGATGTGTATGGAGAAGGCGTGTTAACAGTACGCCAGTGCCAGAACTGGTTTGCAAAATTTCGATCCGACAATTTTGATGTCGAAGATGCACCACGGTCTGGAAGGCCGGTCGAAGCTGACAAAGATGCGATAAAGGCATTAGTTGATGCAAATCGGCGAATCACCACACGAGAGATCGGTGAGAGGTTAAATTTGTCGAATTCAACTGTTTATGGCCATTTGAAAGGCATGGACTTAACCTCGAAGCTCGATGTGTGGGTGCCCCATGTCCTTACCGAGCGAAATTTGTGTCGTCGTGTTGACGCGTGTGATTCGCTCCTCAAACGTCTAGAAAATGATCCATTTTTGAAGCGGATTATTACTGGGGACGAAAAATGGGTTGTATACAACAATGTTAAACGCAAGAGGTCATGGAGCAGAAAAGATGAACCGGCTCAAAGCGTGTCAAAAGCCAACATTCACCAAAAAAAGGTGATGCTCTCCGTTTGGTGGGATGTCAAAGGAATCGTTTTTTTTGAGCTTTTGCCGGACAACAATCACTTAAAGAGAAGAGGCCCGAATTAATCAACAGGAAGGGTGTAGTGTTCCACCAGGATAATGCGAGACCTCACACAAGTTTGGTCACTCGCCAAAAACTTTTTCAGCTTGAATGGGACGTACTGCAACATCCACCATATTCTCCAGATCTGGCGCCTTCCGTCTACTATTTGTTCCGGTCCCTGCAAAATTTTTTGGATGGCAAAACCTTTACCTCAAATGAAGATGTCAAAAACCACCTGGACGAGTTTTTTGCCAGCAAGGACCAAAACTTTTATGAGAGGGGAATTATGTTACTGCCAGAAAAATGGCAAAAGGTGTTGGACCAGAATGGCCAATATATAATTTAATAAAATATTTATTCATTATACGAAAACTGTCTTTCATGTTCCCCAAAAAAAAACGAAATGACTTTCCGAACAACCCAATATAATCAGATAATATGCTGATAGTTTATTAGATTGCTTAAAAATTGCTCCTATTTATAGCCTGCAATAGTATATCGATATTTTAAAAGAGGACAGGTGAACTTTATAAGAATACATATACGAGTATATTAGCTAGACTTGGTCTCCATTTGTTTATCTGATTTTAATAAACAAAGTAATAATTACACAACCTATATGATGTTTTTACACGATCATATCGATAATTCCTCGATCGATATCGATAATTACACAATCTATATACATGCTCAAAAAATTGTGAACCCCAACCGAGGTATGATTCGCCGGATTATGGTAAAATATCATTCCACTTACACAAAGATGGTATGGCGGAACGTGAGCACGAACACTTCACGCGGCTAGTAAGAGAAAAAACCATAAGAAAGTGTAATTCTTTGTAGTTCTTATTAACTGTTATAAGGTTTCCAAGAACACTATTAGTTAATGCTAGCACCTAAAATTTTAAAACTGACTGAAAATTTTTGCTTGCGAGAATATTCAAACTAGTTCCATTTATTCGAGCAAAAGAAGGTTTTGTTCTCAGACAAAAATCAACATATAAATTTAGGAAATAATGCTCCTTAAAATTCTCTACTCCACGGGCGAAAGTTGTGAAGAACTAAAACAATAAACAATTTTAAATACCATGATAAGCCATATATAATCATTTGTAACAGCAAATCTAGCACCTGAAAATATAAAGTTAAATTTACAACACCGCACTATCCAAACAAAATGAATTTAGAATATTATTTTTGAAATTTTCTTTGTGTTACCTTTTCGGCACGTATTTCCCTTTTCATTCCTGTACTTGCTGTAACACTACTCTGTTCTATTGCGACTGCTTCGTACGTGAAACGTACCGTCGAAGAAATTGAATAATTTCTATTATTTTTGAAGATTTTTTTTCGCTTGCCATATGCGCAAAATTCGGACAGAAAAATATCGATGCCAAAGCCATGGGAGAACAAAATGGTATGGTGTATGTAAACATTTCTACTCTTCCGCATGCAACGCAAGTAGAGTGAGCCTAGGACAGGAACGACTAAATGGCGTTAAATTGTAACAGTAAAATCATTATGTTCACCTTTAGACGGTACTTTTTATTATTTTATTTTTTTTTATATATGCAGACTTGGTCATTTCCTACTTTTGTATTTACTCAGATGCTGCGATAACCTTAAAACTTAAAGTAAACATATTGGACAATGTCGGAAAGGAGCATTGAATAAGGAGAGCATAACTGACTGTTAGGCAGTAATAAGACCTACCTCATATAAATAACAAAATATATGCGTTCATATACAAGTTTTGCTTACTACTTTAAGCATATTCTGCAATTTCGGTAATACGTAATGATTTCGCTTTAAAGTTACTGGAATTTTAGCCATCCTCAAGAGGATCTAGGTTTCTATGAAACTCAACTTTTTTCAGTGCACGATGCAAACGTAAACACTGATGTCAAGATTTGATGAACTGCGGCAAATAAGTGCTTAAATGAAAGTTTAAATAACAGGGCTTAGAATCCTTCCAACTATGTATGAAAATCACTTTTTTAAAAGAGGTCAATTGTACTTAAACCAAAGCTCTTGGAGCATGATATTGGAGTTGGCTGGAATTCTCAAACAAACACAGTCTCCGAAGCGGAAAGAATTACAATATCATTTTAAACCACGTAAAAAAGTTATTTAGATCCCCCAGACAACTGAAAGAAACCTGAGAGGGACCTTGAAGATATGGGCGGCGTGCTGCCACAAAGGAAAATCCCTTTATGATTCACATTCACCTGTTTGGAATTACAAAGGATCTAGGCAAATCTTCTTAACACTGAGCTGGCACCTTAAATAGGCCATAGAGCAAATGTGGGGTGATGTTGACATATTTTAACTGAAATGTTCCGTAAATTGTGTAATAAATTGCCTCAATTTAGTCTTAAATAGATTAGAACACCAAAACCAAAAAGTACTCATCTAATTATTTACCACGAACGTGATTTACAATAATATTTTCTGTGCATAAGTTTAATAAAAATTTGTCACTTTATTACTGTTACTTTTCTTTTATGATCTTTTCTTTCTCAGAAATTTCAAAAAAAAAAACAGGTACTTGTTCAATTAATAATTCAATTAATGGTACATGCGTATTATTGTTTGTGTGAGGTATATCAAAATTTAAAATAGAAAATTGTCAAAATCGTTTGATAATGCGTTTAATAATAAATTATCAATATCGATTATCAATCAACTGTTATATAAAATACATATATACAAAGCGCTGTACACACTTTCCTTTAACTCGGTTTCTATGGGTGGGAGAATTCCAACAATATGAAATATCAACAATATCTAGATTGCCAGCTGATATGAATATCCCATTATTTTCTGAAGATAGATATTGTAATTTCAGTATATTTGATACAGTATTTACAGAAATTATATATGTCGTTGCAAACAACGGTTAATGGATGAAAATTATTATACTCTTTGCAACAATGATTGATAGGTATTACTTGTAGGCACTTAGGGTACGAACAAGATTAAGGTTTGGCGGTAATAAACAAGCTTTTTCCTGTTAGTATTTTAGTTTAATCAAATTGCGAATAAACAAAAATTAATTAAATTACACAAATTAATAACTCTTCCGAAGTTAATCTTCACTCTTCACTTAATTGTATTATATATTAACAAACCTTTTAATTAATCAAATATCTTCGGAACTACTACTTGGTTTTAAACTTATCAGACATGCCGACGAAGGAGCTGTGGCAGATTAGCCAAACAGCAAAAAAATATCCATCATCCCACAAACTCGAAAATGTACGCCATGTATACACACACTATATACGAAAGCGCTTGCCTTCATTCGAATTAACGCAACAAGTTGAAAACAACAACAACAACAAAAAATGCAACAAATTCTACTGTAATATTTCATTAAAAGTTTAATCAGGTGAAGGTCTTAGTTCGAATGTAGCTGAACATTGAACAATCTCACGATTGTTGTCTTAACTTTGTATTAAGAAATGTTGCGAAAGAATTCAACATTTATTATTCGACGAATTTTTCACTCGATTGAATCTTATTATTAATTAATTAATTATTAATCTAGTATGATGACATAGCTTTAACTTTAGGCCATATACTCATAGAGTCAATCTAACTCAGACAAATCATTAAGTTGCTAAACGACATAATAGTAAGCGCTAATATACCTCATATTATAGGTATAGATAGTAATATAGGTAGAAATACCTAATAGAAATCGAACCAAAAATACCACTGTCAGGTTATGTGCGTTATGAAAAAACACTTTCTTTGGGATCTTGTATACAAAGTTTTTATATAGGTTTCGTTAGATATGTTAGTTTTTAAAAGATTTCTGAAGTCATAAGCATTTGAATCTGCTTACAGGCCATGGAAAATAACTGGTATTTTCGAAGTTTGCGGTGTATTGAAAGATAGAATCGTCTTAACTACATAATTGTACTCGTTCCAACTTTTATTTATCATTAGTTCCTGACAGCTAGAATGTTTGCACCAAATGCCAGTAGGCAATCAAAATACTCCGCTAACTCAAGTCCACATTGGTGGCAGGTGGACATTTTATTACTCTTTTTCTGACTTAAAGCGCTGATAATCGAAATTACTTGTAAAAGGTCAATGTAATAAAGTGTGTACTGAAAAGAGTTGAAAATATAATTTTTCATTTAAATCATCACTTATTTAAGTTGCTCACTTGAAATTGACACTTAATCCAATTTTGGGGTATCTTTCTTCCCACCGTAACATTTGTATTCTTTGCACATATGTCTATGTACTCTACGCTGTGCCACAATAACGATTTTGTCTCGGTCTTAGGGCGCAACTTTCACCTGGAATCGAATAAATCGAAAACGAGCGCCCATATTTCAAAAAGAATTATTGGTAAAGTTCCATTAAAATGTGTCATTTATTGCAAACAATTTTCTACCAGTTTGTTATGGCAACCTGCTCTGCGTCTGCACTCGCCTACCCAAATTTCTAATGGAATCCACTTTGTATGAAGGCGAATGGCCACTTCTGCGAGTTATATTTCCCTTTCATTGGTGTACGAAAGCGTTGGATATTTAAGTGCACTTTTGAACATTAAATGTAGTTCTCTCAAACAAATTAATATATGATTGAATTCAAAGCAAATTTGAGTATTAAAAATACCAGATAAATTATTTAAATTTTAGTTATATGGGGCGATGACCTCAAAATTTTTGCAATTATTTATGGATATGGGCTAATGATACAGTTACTCGACACATGTTGATAATGGACGTCTCCAATTCTATAAGTTCCATTTAAATTTAATGACAAGGTTATTTTTGAATTGAAAAAAATAGAAAATTTCACATAAAAAAATGTTCCTACCTTCTTTAAGAAATGCAAAACGTTCTTTATAAAGTGTAAATATCGTTAACCGTAACACTTATAAATAGAATAGAAGATAAAAATGTATTCAATATTTTACATAACTATTAGACTTTCATTTTCTGGCTTTTGGTAGACTTAGATAGAGTAGGATTTAGACAGAGTAGTATTCTGACAGAACTTATACTAGAAAGAACTAATAGTAATAATAGTAAATAGTAATAGGAAGGATACTATTTTAGAAGGAACTAATATCGTAAAATTTTTTATTGCAGAAAATGTTGCTTACCTTATAACAAACGTTTTACTTTTATCTAACTTATTTTTTTCACACAACATAAAAAAAAATTTTTTTTTGTTAAATATAAAATAGAAAATTTCATTTAATTAAAAAAAATTTTTAATTTAAAATTTAAATTAAAAAAATGCCTATCAAATTTTGAGGTATGGCATTTGTATTCATACAAAAAAAATTAGAAAGCAAAAGCAAGCTTTTTTTTATTTCTCGAATAAGGCCCGCCATTGAACATATTTTTCAAAGAAAATTCACCACTACATATGTTGGACCATTTCAAGATAAGCACCAAAGTATTTCATTGCATTGTGTGGCTGAATTGTGTGTAATTAAAAACGCATTAGCATTTAAAGTTGTCACTTTGCGGTATGTTTAATGACTGTTAAGCACTTAACAAAAGTGTCAACAACGAACAATGGCGCGCTGCAGATAAACACAAGAAAAAACTAAAAGGAATTTAACAAAGGACATTAAATTTACGAGTGCCATATATGCAAATCAAAATTGGTCGCATAAGCTGAAGTTGAGGTTTTATACTTCCAGACATATATACAACTTAGTGATTTTTATACTCTTTATGCTCCCTTTACCTACTGTAAAGTAGTAGTAAAGTTTAAGTTTATTATCCAAATGTTTACACAACTTAAAAATAAATCTATAATTAGGCCATCTGAAGTCTAGGTGAACTCAAACAGACTACCAAAGATTTAAGCTGTACTTAATTCGAATTTTTCTGAGTAAATTTGTCTGAGTATTAGAGACACATATTTTCTAAATTTTACAAATTTTTTTTCACATTCCACTATTAATACCATTTTCGGCGATACCAATAAAAACAACTATAGTAAATAAGGAATAATTATATTACGGCGCTGACGAACATTTTTTGATATTTTTGTAAGATTTCTATTATTAATTTTTGATACAGAATCACATAATGCTAAGCGAAAAACTCTCTTCACTCTTGCAGACTTCATCCCTTTTTTTAAATTAATTAAAGTATGCTCTAGAAAAACTTTCCACTTTTCACACTGTAGCTTAAAGATGTTAAGATAATGTTACAAACCGAATTTGGTTAAAATTGGTAAAAGAGTTGCTGATATATGGGATTTCACCCAAAAATTATTAAATTTGCATAGCAATTTACCTACCGTATTATCTTTGCTGTTAAATTTAATGCTTTCGTCGTTTTTCGTTAGACATTTATCACACTTTTAGTAGTATCAAACATAACCTTTGCATGGGGTTGAGCGTTATCTTTAGACGATTTTACTCATTTTCTCATTTCGTCAACGAATGCTGAAGGGAAATGTTTTCACTAAGTTTAGTTGATACAGCTTTTATAGTTTATGAGGTATATACATTAAATACATTAGAGGGCGACGCTAGGCCCATTTTTCCAAAAAAATATTAAGCTAAGAATACCACCCTACTGTGATTCTTTCAAATTAGAGTTTAAAGACTGCTTTCAAATAAGAGTAATGTAGCTTCATTTGTGAACTAGTTATAGCACTTTATGCTAAACTATTATTATGCCAACTATTGTATTGAGATATCTCCATTATGTTTTATTATTTATGTAGAGACGGGTGGGCAGGCATATCTCTGAAAGTTAATTCAACCCATCATCCCGATTGTTTTGATAAATGGAACCCTATATCTATCTCTATTAGTTTTAGGTGAAAAACATTATTTTTCGCCGTGCAACATGTTTCGATAGTTTAAAATAAAAGATATTTATACTCATGAGAAAGGCATCATGTAATCATCAGCTGTCTAAAGCATTTAGTTGAGCATGGCGAGTAAAGTTTCCGTAACCTCATCCCTGCTTGATATCTTGATATCAAGAACAATTCCATAATGCTTAATACTATACGAAAGCGTAAAGAGAAAACTATTCATAGAAGACAGTCTAATTAGCGGTTTGTCTCACTCTGATTTTCCTCACTGCGAATTAGATGAGCTCCCGCTTATTGAGCTAACACCAAGTTCACAGCAATTAACACAACCCGAACAGAAAGTATATGAATTCAGATTTTAGGAGAACCTAGAACCTCTATAATTAACAAAGCCTTTAGTTTTTATAAACAAGAATGTGATCGTCATGGTTGAGATATAGTTTAAAGTGTTTCAGTTCTATTTGATTATTGAACATAAGAACAGAGGAACGCATTTGAAGCCGCAAAATGAATATAATGAAAACATTTTGCGTTCTCAAGGATAAGTATATTTAAGCAAACACTAATTTCACTTTGAAACACCCAATTGTGAATCAACATAAGTAAATGCATTTGCATGGAGGCATTAGCAGAAGCTAACTTTAACGTTAATGAAGAAACATCTGTCTTGAATACGAAATGAATCCATTGCAAATTATATCACAATCAGCCGAGTAACACAGAATGAAATGAAAACTTCAAAGTTTTCAATTTCAATTAGAATTATCCGCACACAATAGAAGTGAGTGAATATCAGCAAAGTAGCTTTAACGGCACTAACGAACGAGTTTATGAATGGGTGCAAGAGGAAGATTTCGAAAGTTGGATAACTATATACATATGTATACATAAGTTGACAGACTTCAGCGCCCAATTTGACGCGGTAATGTAGTTCTTAAAGGAAAAACTTCTTTCAATTCACTCGCATGAATTCTTACAATGGTCTACTCGTAGATATGGATATGTACACGTACATTAGATAGGATTCATTTTTTACTTTAGAAGAGTCTCTTCTATATCTTCAATTATAAAACTTATGAATAAAAGATGAACAAAAGGACATAGTCAAGAAGCGATGTTAGAGAATGAAAGGTTATATTAGGAAAAATATGAAACCGGTTACTAACCTAAATTCACCACCAAAACATCAATCTTCTAATCTAAGCGTTCTTTAACTACTCACTTCTAACCCTTAATTTTCTACCCTTGCACAAATCGTAAAAAAGGCTCTGGAAGAACTATCCGCCTTTACCATACAATATGCGTACGCAGAGTTTTTTGTGTCTTGTGGGTTTAAAATTACGTAGCCTAGGAATAACATATTCCACAAAAGATATTCCTTATTTCTTCTGATTAGGCGCTTAATTCTTCTGACTAACAGAATCGTTTTGGGCACTACGAATGCTGTAGTTTTTTTTTTTTGAAAATATGCGTCTTTAGGACTAGCGGTGATATATTTCACCTTTATTATGTGTGGCAAATAGTGCGATTATAGTAGTCACTAGGCAAACGCCAATCAAAATGTGTGTTATGCATGAAAATACAGCAGCCAGTTGTCAATTTTCGTTCATTATGTATTACTTTCATCCCTTGTTATAGTATAGTCAATGTCAAATTCTGGCAACTGCTCAAGACGAGCACTGCCTACAGTGTACTGTGTATTTTGGAGTATGGAAACTTTAAACACCTTCAAAGAAAAAATGCAAACCTTATTGTTTATTTCTTTAGCAATATTTCTAATTGTATAATTTACCAAGATTTTCACATATAAGTTGCTTGTTATATATTCGTTGCTCTTTACGCACTTTGAAAAAAAAAATAAAATAAAAATTTTACAAGTTTCAAGGTGATTCATAGTTCTTGAGATAAGAGCATTTAAAATTGCCAATATTACTCATTTTAAGCAGCTGATGTTCTTAATGTACATTTCATAACCAACAGGTAATCATTTCTTAGCCATTTAAAATTTCAGTCAAACGCACGGTTTTTCATTCCTTACTCTTGTATTTTAAGAATTTTTGCACGAATTTGAACAACGCTGCCAACTTTCTTGAAAACTGCTTTTTTGAGTCTACCAATATCAGTAGCCATACGGAATATAAAATCGTATTATAGTGGTCAAGACTAGCAGATCAACAACTGTAGAAAAGTTTTCTTACATAATAGGGGTGTTAAACTGTTGAAGAACTACATATAAATATAGTTATAAATCCACTAATAATTTGTAGACAGCTTGATATTTATAATATAATATAATATCCCGAAGCAAATATCCGTGATCCCTTCCTAATACACATGCGCACCTGGAAACAAGTTTTGTGTGAAACTATTGATGTGCAAATACACACGGTCCTTAAGCGTATTTGCTTGTTCTTTTGTAAATACTCAGTTAGTGAGAAATGCAGGAGTTCAAACAATTTCAACTTGAACGCTGCGTTGGCAAGTAAAGTTGTGTGGCATTGTTTTGCAACAAAATGTCAGTTTAATTCTCTTAAGTTACAATTGTACAGTACTCCAGTTGGTGATTAACACCTTCGCAATTAAGACAATACATCAACATTTGTAAATAATTACAAAGCAGTTAAGTGTAGTTATAAATGTGAGGAGAATTGAACTATGAAAATTAATGCTTCAGATGTTTTTCTTCAGCGATAGGACTCACTTTTAATAGTTTACAATATAACCATTATATAGTGGGAGGGAGAGTGGTTGTTATCCGATTCCCCCATTTGAATACTATTGGGTTGTTCGGAAAGTCATTTCGTTTTTTTTGGGGAACATGAAAGACAGTTTTCGTATAATGCCTTTCAAATGGCCATAAACAGTTGAATTCGACAAATTTAACCTCTCACCGATCTCTCGTGTGGTGATTCGCCGATTTGCATCAACTAATGCCTTTGTCAGCTTCGACCGGCCTTCCAGACCGTGGTGCATCTTCGACATCAAAATTGCCGGATCGAAATTTTGCAAACCAGTTCTGGCACTGGCGTACTGTTAACACGCCTTTTTCTCGCTTGGACAGCATTTTTACCTTTTCTGAAGTTAAAAAGTAAAATATGACGAAAATGCTGCTTATTGCTCTCCATATTTAAAAAGGCACCAACCAAAAACTACTGGGTAGAATTAATAGAACTTTTTCACACACAAGCCTTGCAATATCAGCTCTCATGACATATAATGGTTATGGGGCTTAAGTGTGAAGTTAGTTTCGAAAAAACGTAATTAAGTCCTCTGGCGGGAAAAAACGAAATGACTTTCCGAACAACCCAATACATAAGAAAGTGGTAGAAAGTCATATTCTTGCCGCTCTTGATTTGTTACAGGACACGTCCAGGAAGGAAGAGCAACGGAAAGAGATTTTCGTATACGTAAATATAACCGGAAAAGCGAAAATGTTAGAAATTAATATCTACAAATACAAACACTCTTATGACCACTTCAAACATCAGACCAACAGGCCATTACCAACGGATCGATTTATGAGCGTTGGCCCGCAAGGCTAAATTGCCGCTCACAAATGAACTCACAAACACATTTCTTGGTGGGCCAACATAATAGCTCCGATACTGTAATTTCGCAATCACTGGCCTTCAAATATGAAACGCCTTAATGCTAACGTCAACAACGCTAAAATTGCTTTTGACTTCGGAGTGGGCGATATTTAAGATGTGGAACTAACCATTGCGCCAAAAAGGCGCCAACAATCAGCTAAAGTAAGATTGTACTTAAATAAAACGCAAGTACATTTCATTTCTTTGTAACAATTTTAGATAATTTAACATGCTATTTTATTGCTGTGTAATATGGAGCGTAGCGAAAAAGAGAGTTAGTGTTTTGCATTTGCCATTCAAATTCTTACCGTTAAGCAAAACGAAAATGGTCGATTAGTTATGTACGCATATAAAAATAAAAATTTAGCTTACTCTTCTTTATAATAAAATTTCTGCTTTTTACTTATTTGTGTATAGGTATATATTTATTTCGGTGCTATGCAGAAGAAGCGTATAAATTACTGCAAATTATTTGCTAGGAGATAAGCTTAGTTATTGAGTTCAACAAATCGTAAATACTAGAGAGGCTGAAAATTTTCCATTGCTTTACTCTAATATAAATAATTCTGTATGTCTTTTATCGGGACCAAAAACAAAACACTAAACTTCTCAGCAGTCGGATAATTGGTTCATGGTCTATAACTATATTCGTGCAATATTATGAATAGGCGTTGAAAAGTTACTCCCTTGTGCGTCAATATACGTAAGTCATTAATTTGAAGCGTAAACAAATGCGTTTTGAGCGAACGTGCAAAAGTGGTGGTGCAAAAGTTGGTGGTTTGCCTGATTTGGAAGACGAAAAACTTCCTGGACGGCCAAAGAATTTTGAAAATGAGAAACTGGAAACATTACTCGATGAAGAATGCAGACTATTGCCAGACCCAAGTAGAGCTGGCAGGATCGTTGAGAGTTACTCAAGGAGCCATTTCAAAATGTTTAGAAGCAGCCGGATACATTCAAAAGCAAGAAAATTTGGTGCCCATGAAGTTAAGCCAAGAGGTGTTGAGAGATGAGAGTTTTGCATGTCGGAAATGCTGCTTGAACGGTACAAAAAGAAGTCTTTAGTTGGTTTTGTATTGGATTGTGACTGGTCATTAAAACTGGATCTATTACGAGATCCCTAAAGACAAAAAAGCATACTTGAAACCTGGCCCTTCCAGCCAAATCAACGATAGAATCAAATATCCATATTGTCCAAGTAATGCTCAGTATTTGGCGGGTTGGTGGGATCAGAAGGGCGTCCTGTATTATAAACTTCTAAATGGGAGAATCATTAATGGGGAACTCTACCAACGCCCATTAAATTGAACTGAGGGATTGCCGAAAAACGCCCGGAATTTGTGACTAGACGCGAGGCAATGCTTTTCCACCATGAGAACGCTCGGCCTCATGTTACAAGGCCGGTTCAAAATTGGGTTAACCCGCCTTACAACTTTCTAGCCTAGACCTTGCCTAGCCCAGACCTGCTTCTGACTACCCTTTATTGGAAAACTGGAATACGATTTATATCAGAACAGAGTATCAAAACTTGGCTGTTGGCTTGATTCATTCTTGGCCGCTAAGCCGACGCAGATCATCTAGGATGGAATCCACAAATTACCGGAAAAATGGAAAAATGTTATAGTTTCATATAAGCAATACTTTGAATTATACTATTCTACACGTTTTTCTTAAATAAAACATTTAACATTAACATTTTGAAAGAAAAGACGCTATATATATTGTAGTGATGAAAGATGTGGTATTAAAAAAGAAATTATAAAAACAAACTTCGTATATCAATGAACGACTATTTTTGAATAAAGGAAGATATTAGACTGATAACAAAAAGTGGCTTAACGAGTGTTCTCTCTATTCGTAAGTTGATTTAATGCAGCGGTCATCCCAAAGAGGCTTTTACGGACGAAAACATCTCATAAATTGTTTTTCAACGACCTTAAAATTAATTCGAGATATTACATCGATATGTGGTTATGAATGAAGCATCCAGCATTTACCTCAGAAGGACAATCCCTAACCCAAATCACGGAAAAACTCGACAGTCAGCTGACAAAATTGGGGCGTCCGTATTTTGGCATGCATAGGGACTAAATTGAATCGATTATCTTGGAAGAACTTTTGTAGCGACTATTATATATTGTTATTGGAACATTTGAAGATCGAAATCACAGATGACCGGCCCCATTTGAATAGAATGTTAGCTGGAAATAAATTTAGCAACATAGAAAAGTCAATTGGCGGGACTGAAGCCAATTTTGATCAAATGCCAATTTTACTACCAAAAAGGTATCGTATAGTCGGACGGTTGCTATAATTGGTTGATCGCCGCCAACACCAACTATGTTAAATACTAAAATCGGGTTTGCCAAAAAAGAAAACTTTAAAACGTTAAGAACTTTTCAGCCTGCCTGAAAATCTAGGTCATTTACGATTTTATTAAAAATTTGCTATATTGTGTATTTTTTTTTTTTGTCACAAAATGCTATCATTCGACATACCATTAGTTTCAAAATGAGGTCTCTAACCAAAGAATTCCGTGTGTTTTTGCAACATTACTTTTGCAGAAAAAATTGTCGCTGTTACCAAAACAAAATTATTTCCTAAGTGTTTTCTGGGCCAAAGTAACCATTCGTAAGTAGTTTTCTAAATTCCGGAGAGGCTACGAGAGTAGCGTAAACACTGAGGGAAGTGATCGTTCAGAAGAGACTATTTCGGACTACAACATTAAAAAATGATTCAGGAAGATGGTAAAATTATTTTGGTAGAGATAGCTGATACTCTAATGATATCCATTTAATGTTATGAATTTAAGCTTACTTACTTTTATGTATATTAATCTAGTGAGGTAAGTACGATTATTACCTCATTAGAGTTGTATATATTCTCCTCACAATATTGCCATCATTACCTGCTTGCATAAAGTTCAATCTCTCTCAGCGACTTTTATCTGTGCTCAAACCACGAGGTAAATAGAATCTCCGAGACTGAGGCCTAGTTTGAAGCAAAAGTTAGTTAGATGGACATTAATCTCGTAACGCGAATTCTCATGTGTCCAGAACCAGGCTTCCTTAGATTTTTTTAGCTACTACAACTGATGAGGCTGTTGCTTTTTTCGGCAACCCTCAAGCGTCAGTATTGATAAGCATTATTTTATAAAATAATATTTCAATTTTAATTTCAATATCCACAGCAATGGCATTGTGACAAATATTCTATTCAAACAATTAAATGCTTTAGAGCAAAAAAATTAGTGTGTACTTGTGTTTGTAGGTATTTGCAATCCATTGGTTTTATTGAATTTGTCAATAAGCTGTTGAAGCTGTACAACAGACAATAGCAAACTCATAACACGTAAATCGAATATATTAAAACTACAAACTCTCACGGAAACAAGAAACAGGCAACTTGAATGAATAATCAACGCGAACCAGATGTGTTTTATTGAATATGAATTTACAAAATACATAAAAATTTTCTAATTCATTTTGCAGTCGTGTGTCAGTATGTCAAATTTTTTTAATATTTATTAATAAAATAGCCTAAAGAGATGTGGAAATTGTTTGTTAATGCAATTCATAAAATATACAAAAACAACAGACATAATATTTTTTATATTGTCGAAATAAGCCCACTTCAAAAGTGAAAAATAATCTCTTCTTGTTCTTTATTGTCATATTTATTATATATATTAAAATTATTTGGAGAAATTTTTGCATTTCCTTTTGTGTAATGTTTTCCTGTCATATACGCACATACAGGGTGTGCCATATTTAATGTTGGTATGTAAAAATTAAAAAACGTTTAAGAAATTTTTGTTAAAGTCGGCTTTTATAATTAATGTAGGCTATATTTTAATACAGCATCGTTAAAATTGCCACTTTGTTGGTCCCAAAAAAATGAACCCTCATTGTTGTATTTTATGTAACTTTTTCGAACATCCCGGGCTTCCCGTTTCAGTCCGAAGTGCTTCGTAGTTAAAATTTTATTGATTTCTTCTTCCAAAAACATGCCTCATTAACTCAATCGGCCAATAAATGCCAAAAGTATTGATTTTTAAAATACCAACAATCAATAGCAATAATAATTGTTGATTGTTAAATAAGGTGCGTCACCCTCTATATATGTACAATTTTTGCTCTTGTGAATATACATGTTTGCTATTGGATCCAATGACAAGTATTCCATCGAAAGTTACTTATCATAATTTTTATGTAAACAAGTAGGTAAAATCGAAATTTATTTTTCAGATGCCGCAGTGGGAGTTGAACGAACAAATCGGACACGTTTGTGTCATAAAAGTTGGAAGACGACTGGAGATAATTGTTGTAGGTAATTGAACTTGTAGGTAATTGTTCAACACAAATGGGAAGAACAAACCACCAAAAGTCATATTATTAAGAGCTAATTATTTTGATTCGATGTACTTCCAAGAATATAAGGTAAATATGTATAAGAAGAATAAGTATTAAGGTGCCGATGATACCAGCAAATTACTGTTATTGACTTTCGGAGTGATCTTCTTGAATTTTTCAGAAAATTTATATCCTTACCTTAGAGAACTAAATTTCACTAGAATACTGCCAAATTTTCCTGACATTTCATTCAATCGTTTTCAAGATATTGGTCACAAAGTTACGCTACCTCGAATTATTTTCGTCGACTACCTCGAACATGGTAATTTTAATAATCAATTAGCAATATTATTATCCGCTATTGGATCGATTGGCCGTTGATATTAAAGTTACGAGATAGACTTTTTAGCCCATGTAGTACATATACATTTCATTATTATCATGAGGAAAGGTTATACTCAGAAGCAGCAGAAAAAGATACCTACTAACATATTGACTGGCGGAATAAAAGCAAACGACAAGATGGATATTCTCATATTCGGTATACGGAAGCTGAGGGAAAAAGCTCTTCGAACCAGAGTTACCATATAGCACGAGAACTATTAGTATAAAGCTCACTGAGATCATTGATCAAACTTCCGATTTCGCTTTGAGATTTCTAGACAAAATTGAAGCCTTAGTAATATTTTTCATTGCTTCATAGAAGATAGAGTAATCTTTTAGCCAAACTTTTGCAAGAAGTGCAGATGTTTGGTAAAACCCTTTTAGTTGCAGCCATTACGAACAGATAAATCAAGCATATTAACTCAAATGTGATATATGCGATTTTAGCTGAACCAAAGTGGCTCAATTAAATGTTTTAGGTATGTGAGGAAAAACTCATCCAGAAAAACGGAAATCATTATGACAGTTGTTGGGGAATCAACAAGATAAGAAAACATATCCACTTAATATTACACATATTGACCCACACCCAGAAAGCTTAAAGTCAGCTGGAAAGTCGGTAACTCCCATATCGTGCATATTTGAGCTAGGGGAAAGTCTGCAATAATCACATTAACACTTTTCATCATTCAATTATATTCGAGAACATGTTTTCATCCAATTTTATGAATGTAATTCACACAGTGACCGACATATTCGGGATAAAATCTGCTAGAATAACTCTGATAAATAATAATTCGTTTACCGATTACATAGATTTTCGGCACCCAACGATGGTACAAACAATATTATACGTTCACTTAATTTTGGGAAAATATCATACAAACTGATGGGTATATGTCGTATAAAGCTAAAGGAAGTTTAAAGTTATTTTATTAGGTATATGGGGTTAGCGGTAGTAGCAACTGGTTTCCATAACGCAAACTCGATCGCGCTCGCTTCATCCACTTCATTTAATATCTTCGGAGATGGCGACGATATTCAGTGAGGTTGATTGCTGTATCTTATAAACGAACATCCCTTCTCCAATAACGAACCAGCTTTTTGTCAAAAATATTCTATTCAGAGAAATTCTTTAGTTTTGAATCTTCCAAAATATGGAAGTTAACGTCATATCGTTAACGATATCAAAGTGGGTCATATGACATATCTAAATTTACAAATAATTCCGGTCAACTTACTCTACCACAGATTGGTTCGGATCCCATGAGACGACTATACGCTATATGACTACACGCACAATAATACATACGGAAAGGGCAGAGCACGACTGCACCCGAACCGCTAGTAGTTGGTAGCTCGTTGGCTCTCGTCGGTTGATGTAAATTTAAGCAAACTTAGCTTTCGAGCTCCCAATTGTTTCTATTGTTCGAGTAGAGTTAAAATAAGCAGTTCCAGCTCCTAAGTGAAAGCGATCACTTGAATCTCAGAAAACTGTTTTCATAACATAACTGGGGTCATAACGCCAATTTGGATGTAGGGTATTTAACTGTGGGGTACGACCTGTGCAAACAACACTGACATAACAAAGGGATCCTAGTAAAAAATTCTTCCAGAAATAATGTTTTCGCTATCATGCTTTCTTAATGAAAATATTCACAAAGTTCTTGGTAATCTATGGTAAAAAATTAATTAGAAGGCAGCGGGCCACCTCAGCCGCAAAATTGAGTTCGTCTAGATCAAAATACATTTAAAATTCAATTACTCATAGCTAGGCTATAAAACTACAACAACCATAAACGCAAAATATCATATGAAATCATATGTGAAGCCTCGCGAATCAGCTAACTCAACGCCAAAGCCGAATATCCATGACGGTACTGCCAAAGTATTTCTCTGTATTTGGTGGGATCAGATGGGCGTGCTGCAATTGCTGTATTAAGAGATTATAAAATCGGGTGAATCCGTTAATGGGGAACGCTACCGACAACAACTCATCAAATTGTGGCGAGGGATTGCCGAAAAATGCTCGGAATTTGCAACTAGACACGAGAAAGTAGTTTTCCATCATGACAACGCTCGGCCTCATATTGCAAGACGAGTTATAAATTTAAAACTATTTGGAAAATAGGGATTGGAAAGTTGTGCCTCAGCGGCTTTATAGCCTTATAACCCAGACCGTGCTCCTTCTGACTACCATTTGCTTCGGTGGATGCAGAACACCTTCCTGGAATACGGTTCACTTCAGAACAGGGTATTAAAGATTGCCTTGTTGGTTTGATTCATTCTTGACCGCCAAGTCGACGCAGTTCTTTTGGGATGGAACCCACAAATTTCCAGAAAGATGGAAAAATGTTATATCTTTAGACGTGTAATACTTTGCATAATATTATCGTACATGTTTTTCTTAATGAAACGATCAAATCGTGAAAAACAATCGCATGAATATGGTTAATGACCCAATATTTCCATAAAATTTTCGCCAAATTTAACAGCAATTTTTTCATAACAAATGTCACACAAGTCTTGTAAAATTTTTAATGCTTTGCAACCCACCAGCATAACAAAGATCTCTAACACTTGATTAAAAATGAAGCAATAGTTCTTCATATTAACAAAATCACACAACTACATCCACGACAAAAATCACTGCTCAAATATAAACAGTAATCAGAACTTATCTCCCCAACAATTCATTTCATTCGTTTCGCTTCATTCCTTCGCTTTATCTACTACATTCTGGTTTTAAGATGTTGGCGAAAATTAAAATATGCATTCATGCATGCTCCTGTACATTTGGGAATTCGAACAAATAGAGTCATAAAGTTGAATGCGAAATGCTCATACATATATACAGATGTGAATGTATAACCTATTGTATGCGATTAAGCACCAGTAAGACCGCAAGAGAGTTGGTATTTAAATACTACATATTTATTTTAATAGAAGACAATTAATATCATAACAGAACCTTCCAAAGCGATGCTTAGTATTCCATTGTTGAGAGACAAGCGCATTTGTCATATTCAAATTGTTGACTTGGAAAAAATGGATCTTGATTGTTTCTTGTACCTTACCGTCGTGTGTTTAATGCATGCATAGTTTTTATTCAAAGATAAAGTTTTTAGGGATATACATTCCCATGTTTTCAGATGCATGCGCATAAAATTGCAGTATCGAATTAATAGAAGCCCGAAAAACTTTTTCAAATTGATGCGTCAAAAAAATTGAAAATGCAATGAAACTTAATGATTTTAAGTAAACTTGATATTAAAGTGGATTCTGAAAACTCTACTCTTCCTGATGTGATATGTGTTGCGAATAATTTTGTAAGTGTTTTTAACTGTCGAATCGTTTCTAAGAAATATCCCTAAGAAGTGAGCAGTAAGTTTTTATCGTTATTTAAAAAATTCGATTTCATTCTTCAAAATAGTTGTAACAGAAGGGATTCTCCAATTTTACAATACTATTTTTGTACTAAAAAAATTATAATTTGCTGCTTTTTTCTTTAAAATTTCTTTACAGTAAGCATTCCCACGATGTCTGTAAAAAGATAAAAAGAGCCTGGGGGCCAGATCGGAATGATACGATGGACGGGCACTTAACCCGAAACCAAATTCGGACGACTTAGCTATCATTTCTATTGATATGTGTTACGGTAATTCAATATTTTAATAGCTCTCGGTCCATCTGCCATGTGCAAAGCTTTCGCATACCCGAATATGCATGAACGATATACCCAATACATATCCTTGGAGTGTCAGCTATTTCGATCGACGTCATTTTACGGGTATCCAAATTAATTTTAAGTTTTTCCTTCGTAACAGCTTCTTCTGAGCGTCCACTGCGGTTCATCAACTTCGGTGCTAACAAGGCCAGTTCAGCAATTAGCAAACCACTTCAAGTCTACATTCATTCATTCATATTTTTATCAATTAATTAATATTTCAGTAAGACATTGAATGCAACAAATCACTCAAAATGTTAAATCTAGAAATTTAACATAATAAAAATAATAAAAAATTTTCAATTTAAAGCCATAAAATTTATATGCGTGTTTTAGGTGCGTACGGGAGTGGCCTACAATAGTGGCACAAAACAGCCCCAAAATAATTAATAAAATGATTTGTGTGCCTTGGAAGAAATTTGTACCAGATTTGTAGGTCAATATGATAAAACTCTGAATCAGGTTTCCGACGATATACTAGAAACATTTTATATCATAACGATAAGTCATTTAATTTTTGCTGTCTTCAAGCAGTTATTTGGTCCGTAAACATGCTTAGTTTGCAACTGGATTGAGAGGATTAGCAACAAAACTTTACAAAAATCTAAGCATAGATCTAATATTATACACTGGCATCTTTTTCACCAAACAAAAGGCGAAGCACAACAAAATCATAGACAGTTGCTGCCAGCATCCAATTTGATAAATAATGCGAAAATTTTGAAAGGAAGGTCTCAAACTTTTCGTACTTATGTACATTTTTGATAGTATTGTCTTGATCAGAAAGCTAAAAACATACATATAAGCACATAGGATACAGTCTCTTTCAAAAATAAACATATACTCTAGTAAAATTCCACCCTAATCTTGCTTGTTATCGATAAATTCTGAATGCGCATTTGAAATATGCATTAAAACTAAATATTTTGGTTAAGAAAACTGCGGTCACTTTTATCACCAATTATTGGGCATAGACGCATTAAACATCTAAAAGCACTTTACACTACCTTTACAACGGCAACGGTAGCTTGTAACACTTTAAACTTATAGAGATAGATATAAAGTTACATATACGATGCATGAAGAGGATGACGCGACTAGTTGAAAACTTGTCACATGGGCTCACTGGCACTCTTAGGACGTTGGTATGGTAGATGGGCGAAATCGGGCTATTGTCACGTCCACGCAATGCTCTTAATCGGCAACCTTTAAAGCTGTAATTTGGCACGGACCATCGAATTAAGGAAGGGCCTCTCTAATCCTTAGAAGTTTTAATGAAGATAACTCTCAAACAAATAAAGCTTTGCAACCCAAATTCACAGAACACTAGTCCTTCTAGCACCTACTCATACAGAGTGCAAATGGATGAAATCAGTTGATGACCACGCCCACTTCCGATAAAGCGGTTATGTTGGAAAAACTACTAAAAGTCCGTTGGCACAAGATGACCCGGGAAGAGCTTCATAGGAATCGGTGTACAAATTGGACAATGGTAGCTGCAGGCTGAAAGCGGCAAACGTCAGAAAGCACCACGAGCTGTTATTGCGGCATTTGTAGCTTCAACGCACCCACTGACAAAGTGCGTAAAAAATGACGATGAAATGCAGACATCAGCCAACCAATGAAGCGAAAAAGCAGTAGCACTTCGATGGCCAAATGGCCTTACTCAAAAAAACAGGGAAGATACAAGTAGGTGAAGTGGTGCTGAATACAATTGCGCTTGAGTGGTTGTGCATTTGCAGTTGGGCATTGAAAGTCGTTCGGCCAAATGTTAAATGGCGAAGAAGGAAAACTTTGTTTATGACTGTGGCGACGGTGTTGATTTAGTTGCTGAGAGTAACCGAAAATTTACAGCATGCTGGTAGGTATTTGTATGCGGCTTTGTACTCTCAACACACCAGACAGCAGCACGGCGGCAAGGGATATTAACTGGGCCATCAATGTTAATGATATTAATGGTGCACACTTTGGCGGTCTGTAAGGCATTCGAAATGCACTGGCATACAAATACATTGCTATATATACGTATATATACATGAATATCTATTGGTTAGTGCAACGAAAATTTAAGTCACTCATACGCCATGTACCCCTGTTGCACACTAATAACAAATGCGATTTAAGCTTGCTGCTACTGAAAGCCAGTTTTACACAAAGAAGGTCTCGTTATTCTCAGTTGCAAACCACAAGCTATAAGTGACACACTTAACGCAGCACTTACCATATAAACTAGCGGACGCCCACAGTTGCCAAAGCAATGCAAACAAGTGTTGCCATTTAAATTGCCAAACTGCACAATTGCAATGAAGTGGTGAAACCACCCGAAGGGCGATTTAGTGTATGATATATAGATTATACATAAGCGTCCAACAAAAGGATTTTTTTTGTAAACTGTCGCTTGTAGGAGATTGCGGCTCTGGTTAGCAAAAGCATTGCACTGGTTATAACGTTTCGAATTTATGAGCAACTCTAATAAATTGTATGCAGTTCGTGTCCAGTCAACACAATCTTGTATTATTATCTGTATAATTTTTTAAGCTTAACTCAATTTGCAAAACCACGCATACATTGCTAGAAGGTAAGCACTAATATTATCATGATGCCAACTCATTAGTACAGGGTGTTCACGTGCACGTAAAATATTTAATTTATAATCAAGAAATGATTATACTCGGTCTATTCAGTTTGGTTCCTTGCTTAGCTCGCTTTCTCTCTATTGTTGTCTTTGAGTGCTAATCTTAAGTGGAATAATGTTATAAAGTCAAGATATTTCATCATCATCATTTCATCCAATCTTTCTCAAGTTATTGGTCTCACATAACTCTACTTCTGCTATTTTTGTTTACAATGATAAAAGGTGAATTTCTTCTTGGAATAAAACTTTGTTTCGTGATAGCAAAAAGCACCGCTTAAGTGATATGTCAAATCTCTTCCATGATTTTTAATGTCGCAACCAGACCAGCACAAATGATGTACCCTGGAGATGCTTTGATTTCTTCAACCCCTCTGAAAAATACGTTTTATGGACGTCTGCAAAATAGGCCTATATGGCTGCGATAAGCTTCCGTGTGTGATTTTCTTAAGTTTGAAAACCGAGATGCGGTAGTAGTTGGTATCCAAACTCGATTGCTTCGATCGTGTAATATTGTGCAATTGTAATTTTGGGTTGCCATGGTGGAAGAACACTTTCTTTTTCGCTAAGTGGAACAGTTTTTCTGCAGTTGGGTGTCGAGTCGGCTGAATAATTCGACATTGTAGAGCCTTCTGACCATTTTGCGCTTCTCAAGGAACAAGGACTTTTCCTACCGACAGCAGAGTTTTCGCCTTCTTCCTTCCTTGGCCTCTGGTTATTAAAAGTTAAACAAACTTAACACTTCCTCATTTGTTTTCTTTTATTTTGTTTCTCTTTACTGTTTTCCTTATTTATAAATTATCCGCTTGCAATATAATTTAAGCTTTTCGCCGCTTTTGAAGTGAAACTTCAACTTTTTTACTTCAAAAAACCTTAAGACCATTATATTGCCTTAACCACTCCCTTTGTATAAGCTTCGGGCAAAACATATACATATAAATATATTTTACATCAAACAAAGTAAATTCAGTATGCTTTGATTTACAAATGTGTCAAATGTCATATTTGCTGTTCATTGTTGCTGTTGTAGGTAATGAACGAAAAACCAACTAATATAAACGAAAATGGAATATATTCACAAGGTCGTGTGTAAGAAAAAGTTTCCAAAAGAATATTGACTGGTATACAAAAATGCCGAAATTATATGAAAAACGCCCATTTGAAGGTATATATATAAGGCTCACGAAGCAAATGGTTGCCTGGCTCCACTATATTAGAACCGAATTTGATTAGTACAGGCTGCGACCACCGTACAACGTCCATTTTGGAATTGAATATAACTGTACCTTGGTTTCAAGTGTTTGATGGAATTTTTAAATATACCAAAATATTTATTGACGGTTAGCTCACCACATGGAATTCACATCACACTCTAATAACATTATTTCCATACCGTTAAGGACAAACCATTAAAAATTCAGGTCCACCATTCAAACAAGAGTCGGGTCAACAGTACTTCGATAATCCTGGAGAATATTTTCCATAGCAAAGACCGCTTCTCTTCTTCCGCTTCTTCGATAAAACTTCAATGAGAAATCATCAACTTCTGCCACATGCTTTATTAGTCGAATTAGCGAAACGGGTTTTCCTTAGAAATTATAAACTTTCAGCTCCAAAATAGTGGCAGCTTCAATCATTTGAAACCAATTGAAATGGAGCTACTTAGCGACATATTTATAAATTTATATAACTCCATATGCCAACTTTTAACAAAGTCCAATTATACCACCACACCACACCACAGCATTCGTTTTATCAATAAATGAGTCCATTCTGGTAGTTTAAGCACTTTTGCGTCGCCTTTAACACGCATATATATACGTACCAACACACAATACGCTCCCTGCTGCATTGGAAATTTTAGGATGCCCAACTTTTACTCCAGTCTTACGGCATTTAGTTTAGTTGCCGTTTATTAGACCTGCTTCCATTTCGTATATTTTTCCTCTTTTTTCATAATTTCTGGAATGATATTCAATAAAATATTTTAAGAACTAGTTCTAGGTAAGCAGTGATTCAGCTTACAATATCCTTCTTTATTTCTTTCATTATTACTGTGTTATAATTACCATTGTTGTTGTTGTTGTTGTTGTTGTTTCACCACTACTATTGGACTGGAACGGGAAAGTAATTTTTGCAATAATGGTGGGAGACGATAGTGAAAAGTGGATGTCATTTTCGCGTACAAAATGAAGCCAGAAATTAAGTGGCGAGTTGACTAAGAAAGTCAATCCTTCTTGGGTTTGCCTTTTTTACTTTTACTACATTATTATTGTAATTCTTTTCTTCTTTACTTTTTTCTAGCGATATATTTTCCTGCAGCCCGTTCTCCTGTTGTGATTTGTCTTGGCCCAATGCGGGTGTGCAATAAGGTGAGAAGACAATTCTGGATTGCTGGCTTTTTTCTTTCACAAGCTTGTTATTTTAACTTAAAACTTTATCTCATATTTTTGTGGTAGCTCAATTAATTTAATAATTTCTCATGTTTCTTTTTGTTTTACGTTCATACTTTTTAACTTTGCTAATACTGTATTTGTTGCGGCTTTCATTGTTGCCATTGATAAGCTGCGTAATGAAAGGCATTTGTATCAGATTAAAAATGAAGCGCTAACAAGGTAAGTGTTAAAGAGTTAGATGGAAATTTTCAGTTTATTAAAAAGGAAACTGTTTCATAAGGACAGAGCAAAGGCTGAATTAATGTTACTCATACGCAGTGGTGTACGTTTATTAAGCGCAAAAATTCTCACAAAATTCTTTGCAGACAATTTACGAGGTGTGAAAAGAAGAAAAAATTAAAGGCATGAAGCTACAACGATATATTTTACACTATTTAGGTTTATAAAACTCACGAGAGTATCTAAAATTCGGTAAAACTCAAATTCGGCTATTCCATTTCTTACTTTTTAATATAAATTTAAGCGATCCCACCTACTTGTATCTTATTGTTTTGATATTATTACTCGGTCACTGTATCTGAAAATCGTAAGCCTCTCAACTTAACTACACTATCTTAATGAGTTCGGTGTTAGTCTATCCACAGTTACTAGTTAAACGCTCTACTTCGAAGGGAGTTACAATTCATCACTCCTCCCCATCTGTTCACTATTTTCGAGTTTAGGGGAAGTACTTACCCGAGTTTACCCATTTTTGGCACAAGGGAACACTACTACTAAGAGAAGATACTCTTTAAATTCGATTAGGATATCTCACAGATTGACCGATATTATTTCGGTAAAATTCAGCACCGAGCACCGAGGTTCACGTATTCGGCACTTCGAGACTTGAAAAGGTATTGTCCAATTTCGCCCATTTTGGCAAGCGAGACGACGTAACTTGAAGGCAACATTTGTAGGTGTCTTTATTTATATCTTTATTGGTGTTTGCTTTATAAATTGTAAAGGATTGTGAAGGAATTATTTGGAATTTAAAATTGTGCTATATGAGAGATAGGTGTATTTGCAGTCTAATTGCTCCCATTGTGACACTGTAACATTAGGAAGCCAAAATAGTGATATGCACCAAAATTGGTTGAAGCTGATAAGGTCGTTTCTAAGATATGTTATTTTACCTGAAAGTTGGTGGTGACACGGCCATTGTCAAATTTTAACCGTTTTATGAAGAGAGGGCGTGGTTAAATCCCATAGTCAAACGTTTTCATACTGTTTAAGGAATTGCTAGAAATATATTGATTTGCGTGGGGTCAAGCCCATTTCTAAAAACCAAATACCAAATAATAAAGTACCAAATGTATCAAATAAAGGTACAGTTTTTCAATTAATGACATACCCTATATAAGATCTTCGGCCTTCCGATAGACTTTATAATGTCTCTATCGATCAATAAGCGATTTATTCCCAACAATTCATCATGTCTGTCTTAATCTTCCTCTAGCTCTCACATACCGAACATAACAATTTGCCTTTTCATAATCTGTTCGGGTAGGGCTTTAAAACATTTGGCTGAGAAGCGCATCCAAATACCTAGTAAAGTCGGAAGTACGAAGTAGGACTATAATTACGTCTATAACTACCTTTTTCTCACAAGAGCGTAGAAAATTGACGTATATTAAGGGATATTTTCAAGAAATTTTACTAACTTCCTCCACGCTTATTTTAAATCATTGAAATATTTTATTTTGGTGGAGGTTAAACAATTAATTTAAATCAATCAATCGTATTAAAAGGAAATCATATCAAATATATCATGCCAAAAAATCAATAAAATATATCAATAAATCAATAAATCAATAGCTGATAACTGACCACTTACGCTGAGTTGCTGCATGCTGTTGAAATTATTATTAATTATTATTAATTATTATTATAAATATTGAAGAATAGTATTAAACAATTTGGTGAAAGTAAAAACTTCAAACACATTTGCAAAGTCAATATATAATTTAAGTAATACAAAACTACAATACTTATATGTCTAGAGTATTGTTTCCTAAGTAATAAAAACACGTATATGAAGTGTATGATTCATTTAATTTTTATTGGGTTTTAATAGTAGACTACAGTACTACAGTAATGAGCTGGAAATCATCACCATAATTTAAAAGCGTGGATTTTATTTATTAATTGCACTCTTATTCCAAAGCTATTAAACCAACTTATTTAATTATTATTATTTATTACAAAAAACAATATGACAAATGCCACTCGGAAAGAAAAGTGCTCGAATAAGGGAAATATTTTACATGCACAAATATAATTTGACTTGATTTTTTAACAAAATATTAGTGAATTTAATTAAGTGTGAGTGTGTGTAAAATATCATATTTCTATTTATTTTAATTGCTGCAAATACACTACTTGTTTAAACATTGTGCATTTAATTTGGTTAGCTTTTTATTTAGAGCCTTTAATTGATAATATTGTTTTATCTTATTTTCCGAGCATATTAATATCCATTCAGTTAGCTTTTTTTATGATAACAATCTCCTCTGGTGAAAATTTCCGACGACGATGGGCTCAATTACCTTCACAACAACAGTTAATCATTCCGTGCCCTCACTGTTTAGCGTCGTGAAATGTATGGCGAAAACCACAAACCCGGCGATAAGGATATTCGGGTGTCCACAATATTCAGTGAAATTGTCCGAGTTGAAGAACGGCACCAACACCAAGTTCAAACCGTAATAGAGGACCGCATACCTGACACTGAATGTCAGATCGAATGGGGAACCTATGTATGCCGCGCCAAAATCTGTCGATTAATATGGTGACCTGCGTAAGTATTCAAATTTTCGGACTATAACGGCGTGTGGCTCAGATAAGTTGGACCGTCATGCCAATCTTTGTATGCCACCGCTACTCTGGCGGACTGCACAAAATTTATGTGGCAAAGAGCAGCACGGGTGAGTAGAGAGGTCCAGTGCAGCAAAGTATTTCGAGTCGCTTGCAAGAGGCAAATAATCGATGGGCGAGAAAAGTAGTACCGATAGCCCTCCAGATGGCCCACTTTACCGCGTCCCTCCGATGTTCCGCGCACTGCCATAACAAAGACGATATAGAGTAGTATCGTTGCGGTCAACCCGAAGATATCGCCCAACAAACGGATGGCTATGTAGCCAAGTCCCCAGTAATCTGTTTGTCTGTGCTGGAGAGAGGAAGAGAGAGAAGATAACGAGAAAAGTGAGTTTAAACGAGTATGACCAGTATATTGCAGACAAGCTTACTTTAATACATTCGCTATCGGCCAATACACTGTCTTTGCTGCCGTAAGGTACAATCACTTGGCATTCAATTATCGGTTTGCATGCGCTGCCATTCTTGATATCATTTATGCGCTTAATCTGGTTGAGTGGTATATTACAGTGGCAGCAGTCTGAAATGTGGTAAACCGTATACCTGTGAATTGGTTGTCGTTACCAAGGAAATGCATGGACATTGTCAAAAATTGTCCTGCCAAAGTACGTAAGTATGTGTATGTGTTGTTGCTGATGCGGATGTGCTGTATATAATTGCAAATTGTCTCTCATTATATTTGCACGTGAATATATATGTATATGTGTATATGTGTATGTTTGCATATAAATAATTATTTATTTGTGTGCTGTGTTCATTGAAGGTGATAATGATGTGGTTACCGCTATATCTAATGATTAGTTAGTAGTTGATTACATGATTGTTGATTGACACAGTTGTTTACAAATCACCAAATTGACATGAATACTTGCTGTCACAAATTGGAAGTGTTTACACAACCTGCCATTTTACAACAAAGCCCCTTTTGGCCGATTTGACACATCCACATCCACACATTTAGGTTGCCAGAAAGACAATAGAGAGGAAAGCGGAGCTCCATTACAGATGAAATAAACCGTCGATTAACATGTAGAGTTATAAGCAAATGCCAAGAGAAAGAATAATTATTCTAGGTCAGTACAAACTCATTTGAAAATTTCGTTAAATTTGAAGGAGATAGTTGAATATATACGCACCAAAGAAAGAGCCGCGAACTCAGTGCTTTCATTTTCAAGCCTTATAATAAGTATATGAAAAGGAAATTCGGCTAAAAGTTAGGGAGAGTAAAACCGAAGGTGTTTAGGAATAGTTCGCACAAGTTCTCGTAAAACTTAAGTTCTATAGGAGTAACTTTAAATCTCCGAAAGCTCAAATAGAGTTTTGAGAAATAGTGATTAGTGTATTAAAGAATGGTTTCAGTGTACAATATCAATCCCATTCTATGAGAAGGAAATCTTTCAGAGGACTTAGAATTTGTTAAAAAAGCAAATTTTTCAAAACCTTTCATTTAGGGTACCTTACAAATATATAATGCTTAGGCTGTGGGACAATTAAGCATCGTAAACTGCTCCGCTTACTGCATTACCAACAATAATATGCGTTATGAAAGAAAGCTTCTATATAGAATTCGGGCATTCTGCGTTTGCGCAATACGGATGCAATACCGATTATCCCGAGAGAATGATTAAGACCTCCCCTGGATCGGTTTTGGGTTTAGACCAGTTATACTACACAACAAACCTCTTAAAGGTAATGAAGTCAACTTAGACAACCTTGTGCGAATTATGGAAATATTTCAAAAATGAAGATCGTTAATATAAAATTTTATTACAATACTTTTCAAGATACCAAAAATAAGTGCACAAATTATAACAATCCTAACATAAGGGCTCAGTAAATCTTGTCTATTTATTAAAATTTCTCCAGTAGCAAAATGTTGAAGATGATATTATTATTATTTTTTGTGCCCAATAGTACTCTTAAGTAGTTTTATGTTAATAACTTACGTGCTAACAGTACAGCCATAGGGACTGAGATCTCCGTACCCGGCAAATGAGGCCTTGAAAATGTGTAGACCGATTTCGACTACTTTTGTTATTGATATATCACACATTGAATGAAATATTTGTAGAAATCATTATTCCGATATCTTCATTGGCGCTTGGCATTTATATATTGTAAAGTACAGGAATATCTTGAAATATAAAATTGCGTTATATGGAAATGGTGGTTGGTTATAGTCCGATTTGATCAGTTTTCAAACCGCAACATAAGGACGTCTTAAGATGCAACATAAACTGACGATATATGCCATATATCCATATATGCCATATATGTATGAGCCGTAGTACTAACAGCTCTACTCCTCTTACTATCCCTCCCAGTCCTAGCCGGAGCTATCACAATACTTTTAACAGACCGAAACTTAAACACTTCCTTCTTCGACCCAGCAGGAGGGGGAGACCCCATTCTCTACCAACACTTTTTCATCATCTGAGATGATGAAATTCTGTGCCATGGTTATTATACAGTTTAATGTTACTGATGCGTTTATTTAGCGTACTTTTAGTGGTTTTCGACCTAACTTTTGATTGCAGTTAATTGATTGACATTTCCTTAGTTGTTTTTAAGATATGTATGTTAAAACTATTAGAAGCCTAAGCCACACCCATCTTTAAAAAATTTTGAAACCTGAATTTTCCCTCATTACAGAGATCATTTACCACTAATTACAGTTTTGTAGCTTAATTTGTGACTTAGTTATAACAAGCTCTAGCTTACTTTGACAGACTAGATTCAATTCAAAAGCAATTTATTCCTTTTATACCATCGCAATATGTTCAACAGAATATAATAATTTTGCTTACCTAACAGTTGTTTGTAACACATGAAACTAAACGATATAGATATATAAGGGAAGGTTGCGAAAGGGCTATTTAGGAATCATTGTAAAAATCCAAGTCAGCACTTGGATCTTGCGCCGTATTTAGTGGGTAAACCTTTGAATAATCTGAATAAAATCGTATGGAAACATATTCTCGAGGAGTTTAATGCCAAAAGTTAATGCAATCAGTCCATATACTCGATATAATGATTAGAAAAAAGCAAAAAGCTTTCCTGCTGACTTTAAACCGTTTATGGTGATCAATATGTATGACATTTTAATGAAATTAAGTGGATATGATTTCTAAAACATAATGTCGTTTCGCACTAAATATAAACGAATTCGGTCTAGACCATGGTCTAAGCCCCTTATTTCTCATATATCTAATATATTCATTGAACCACTTTGGTTGAGTTTATTTCGCATATATATTATTTGACTTAATTTGGTAGATTTCGATATAAATATCTAGGACACGAAGCAAGTAATAATAAAACTAAGTGAGCTTATGACCTACAGAAAGAACATGTTAATAGGAAGAAACATATGATTTTAATGTTTTCACGATTTCGTTGAATAATAAATTTTGATCTCAATTGTAAAGAAAATATACATAATATTTTGCAGTTTTCTTCGATAATGATTCTGATACTATAGCAATCAATCACACGCAATTTTGGTTTCATCAATTCCATTCTGGCTATCGATATCGATAAAATAATGGATATCGTATAGTCCGACCTTCATACTGTTTGGATTGTTTAAGAGCTAAGCATTGCACAAGAAACCATTTAGAACCATTTAAATAAGACTGGATATAAAAAGATGCTCTATATATAGGTGCCATACGAGTTAATGAAAAAACCCATGGACCGAATTTCCTTCTGCGAATCGTTGTTCAATCGTAACAAACCCGACGACGCCAAGTGAAAACGTTGTGGTAGAATCCAGTCAACCGGCCAATTTGGCCAAATCAAGAAGGTTTTACTAAGTCTTTGCTAAGATTAACAGGGATTCATCTAATATGAGTTGATCCCCTACGGCCAAACGCTTAATTCAGAGCTGTGCTATCAACAATTGGACCGTCTGAAGGAAGCAATCGCCCAGAAGCCGACATCTTATAGGAGAGGAGTAGGAGAAGAATTATATTTCATCCGGAAAAGCTGATGTGTTTTTCCGGAAGCTTGGTTGCGAAGTTCTTATGCATCCACCTAATAGTTTGGAACTGGCATCAAGTGATCTGTTCTTATCTGTGGCGAATGATTTTACTTCTGAAAAATTCGTCTCAAGAGAACCTTGTGGAAATAAATTGGCCCAGTTTTTTGCCAATAGGCAAAATTACTTTCAAAATAGCAAAAAGTTACCGAACAAAACGATGCATGCGAACGACGTAAATCAGATAATTCCAACTATGCTAAATAAAATTTTAAATTTAAAGCAAACATAATGGTTTTCTTTTTAAAAGACCTAACATTCAATTGTTGCTGGACTTATATTTGTTGTTGTTGCGGTGTTTTCTAAACTATCTTGCTTTTAGTACATTGGATCAAGTTAGTGCACATTTCATATAATAAAAGATATAATAAAATAGACCCTTTATTTCTGTTTCTAAGGAAACCTTACGAAGAGGTTTGGGAAGTAGGTATCTATTCAGTAGGGATGTTGGTTAGGACAATAATGTAATAGTGTCGCTATTTGTTCTTATTTTGCTTCTTGGCGTATGTTAAACGATGTTTGTAATTCTTAGTTCAAACAGACAGTCAGACTTTAAAAGGAGAACTTTATGGGAGGAATAATCTATAAATTATGATATGTGAACATAGTATAAGAGCTAAATTTAAAGCGATATGTTTTATTATGAGCTTGTCCCTATCGGTAAATAATGTGTAAGCTCCTCAATAGAGAAGGGAGTGTGATTACTCAAAGCACATATTTCACAGATATAAAACATTCACAATAAAATGCCGCATCAATGGTAAGCGCCTCAATGGAATTGTTTTATTTCTATTTCATTTCTTTGTCTGGAGTTACAAGCGTGACGCCAAATTTGGAATGTAATGAAATCGTCCAATGATAGCCAAAGATAACCAAAGATAATTGCAACCGAGAGATAAGGGCACCAGTCGCCATTTAAAATGCATTGTACGTTTTACAAAAGCACCATGCGAGGGAGGATGAAAATTCGAGAGAAAGAGCGGTATAAAGAAAATACTTTGAATACGTTGCGGCACAAAAGTGTTCATGCAGTTGGAATAAATTCGTATGCAACCAATTTGACAGTTAACTCGAGCGCACCGCTTGTTTACTTACACGTCGTACCAGTTCAAAGACTATGCCATCTCAGCCGCCGCGGACTATTGGATTCTCCGAACTGTTTGCACCATTCTTGACCAGTTGCAATTCATCTACATGGCGGTGCAAGTTATAACGAAGCAAATTTCTTTGAAAGGTTTCGTAATGTTGCTGACAATGCAAATACTTATAGTGCTTATTTCCGCGTACCTAGGTGAATACTTGAAAATATATATACTAAAAACTATATAATAACGGAGAACTTTACATGTAAGTTTCTGGGTGTGGATAACTTCCCACTTTAATAGTGGGAAGACTGCTGAATTCTCTAGTTTACGAATCTTTAATTTTAACAAATTGTTCAGTTTCAAGTATTATTGATAAATTTTATTAGTTCCCAATATTTGTCGCATTTTTTTAACACACATTTACACATTCTGTTTCCTACTTTAAAAAAAAAAGAAGAGTGGAAAAAAGATAATTCTGACTCTCGTATTATGGTTTTCGGATTGTCCTACATTTGAATAGTCTCAAAGTCTGAACAAAAATGGCGAGAGTAACTGAGCCCAATTAGTAGTCAAGACCTGCTTCCCACTGACTTCGTTGTGTTCCCTACAGCAAGTGGATCATGCGGGTCAACAGTTTCCATGTTCGTGGAAGTGGTTCATGCAAAGCAGCACCATATTTCTCAATTAAAAGAATTGAGCTGAATTATTTATCGGAATTATACGAATCGGGCAATGCATATCAGATATTTGAATAATATTCGTGCGATTTGCCAAGAGTCGGCGTTACTTAATTATTATTCCATTGTTCCAATATTCCAAACATGGGTTCGAAAGCTATTGCCCTTGTCCGTCCTATGTCGATCTTTGCGCCTGAAAATAGTGTCTAAGTGTTTTTGCGGTTCTTCTTCATCATCAAATTCATCATCATCATCAAAAGTATTTTGGTGAAAGTTTATGGCAAACATGCCTTATCTGAGCGAACACTTCAAAAGTGGTTGGTGGTTTGCTCGATTTAAAAGTGGTGATTTTGCTTGAAAGCGGCCAAAAAAGTTTGAATATGAGGAACCGGAAACATTATTCGATGAAGAATGAATATTGTTGTCAAACACAAGAAGAGCTCCCACAATCTTTGGGTGTCACTCAAGCAGCCATTTCAAAACGTTTAAAAGCAGCCGGATATATTCAAAAGCAAGAAAGCAAGGAAACTAGGTGCCACATGAACTGAACCCAAGAGACGTTGTGAGAAGGTTTTGCATGTCAGAAATGCTGCTTGAACTCTACAAAAAAAAGTCGTTAGACGTTTTTGCAACAGATTGTAAATGTTGATGAAAAATTGATCCACCAGACTACCCTAAAAGCAAAAAATTATGTGTGAAACTTGGCCAACCAGGCAACACAACCAGCCAAATCAACGGCAAAGCCGAATATCTATAAAGCCAAGTTAATGCTCTGTGTTTAGTATGAAAAACGCACGAATATAGTTATAAATGCAATCGATCCGCTGGAAGCAACTAAACTCTTTAAAAAGTTTTGTTTATAAAAACCTTTCACTGCCACTTCTTTTCAGCCACTTCAGTGCTCAACTTTCTCTTCAACATCCATTCTGAAAATTATATTTTCCTAACGCTTCGGCTTTTGTACTGTAAAGTGATTGTATTTAAGGTTTTATGGAAAGAAATGAAAATGGATCCAGCACACAATGGTTAGCACAATGGAAATATTCATATTATTTAACTTAAATACCATACCCATGGCAAGTGAGTCCATACAATTTATATTGGAAATTTATCATAATATATATAATTATGTATATATGTACACATAAACCTCGCAAAATACACTTGAATACTTACAATTGATACCCAATTTCTTGGCCAGTGAGTCGACAAAATCCTTGCAGTAACCTTCTAAGAGGTCATTTCCAACCAATGGCTCATCAATACCGAGGCGTTTCAACATCATTAAGATTCTTCGAGCAATGTGGTGAGGATGAATGTGCCTGACTTTTCGATTTCCAAATGTAGCCGCAGACACACGTACTTGGCGGAGAGCGGTTGAAGACCAAGATCACCGCTCTATTCAGCCACTTTCACCATGGCGCTGTTGACATTTATTTTGACAACCTGCAGTGTGTAGTTCATCCGTCAACCATCGTCGTTAAACTTAATACCGCCAGTGAGACCTGCGATTTCCCACTGTCGGTGAATCAGTGAGTGGTAGCACTGCACCTAAAACCGAGAAGACGCAGAAGAAGAAGAAGAACATAATAAATTTTCAACTAGAACAAAGTATGAAGGGCCAAGCGTCTGTGCGAAATTCGTGCACATCGTTGTGTGAGTGTGGCTGTGGCGTAAGCACTGAATGTGAATGTAAGCATAGAAAGTACTTCTCACGTAGGCTCATGTACATGCTGTTATAGTATATAAGGACGCGTATGTATGCAATAAAAGCACGATATGTAAGCAACTTTGTTGATAACGGCTTAATGATGCGGAATGTAATGGTTGATTTAAATTGAGCAGCTGTTGAAATTTTAATAGCATCGACGACATGGCGTATACGTAACATTTGTGTGTGTAAAAGTTGCATAATACATGACGACATGTGCCCCTCAAAATGTGATATCCCCTTAAATGTTTTTTGTGTTTTTGCAACTATTCGCATCTTGTTCGTTACACCATGATTCGACGGTGAGCTTCTTTCAACAAGTGCTGCCATTGTGCACTTACTTACATACGAGTACGTACCAACAACTATATAAGTATCGCTGTATTTTGTTGGTTTTTTGTGGCGTGTTTTTACAATCGAATGAATGACAGAGATGATAATTTACTTGCTTAAATTTCAAAAATAGTACAGATGGTAGTTATCAATCCTATAAACCTAATACTTTATGTTAATCAAGCCAAAAAATGGTAAAAGTGTTACTAGCTGCGATGAAAAACAACAACAAATATTTCGGAAACAATAATTTGTTAGGCTGGTGGAATCGAATTTCCTATTTTCATGTTTGAAGCATATTTTTATCTTTGCACATGCTGCACGCCCCCCTTTATCTTTACACTACCATACATAAACAAGTAATAATTGAAATAGGTATAAAATGAAACAGATATTCATTGAAATTGAACCAAATTGCATTCATAGCATTCTGCTTACGTTCTCTGAGCAAGTTGCGAAACTGCGCCACAACTAGACCCATTTTCTATAGAGCACCGCTTTAAATGTAGTCAGATTTCAGAAGCTTGTAGCTTGTAGATAATTTAAAAATCAGTAAAGATTTATACAAATGTATTGCTCATATAACATTGGAAATATGCGGAGGATGTGTGACCTCGGTATGTATTTTCACCAGCCTTTGAATAAAGGTTAGTGCATTTCTCCACACATTTTTCAATGAATTGTTAGCTGAGTATAGTGGAATATGGTACCAAAAATTTATGACATCAAACCATACCTACCTACCTCCAGGTTGGTCTTATATCGTATTTATTGATCAATATACGTGATATCGTTAAACAATTTGGTTCAACCTAACGTAGTGGAGTTTGTTACCAAAAATGAAGTATATTCCAGATCACAAATAATAAATAGATATACTGATTAGTCAATACTTATTTAGACGAAATTACAAATCTTTGTTTAAAAAGTAAAATTTACTGGCAAAAAGTATTGTATACATTTGCGTTCGTCTTATGATTAACGCCAGAGATTGGAACAGTTAGTCTCATTAAGGTTTATATTTCCTGCTCATAAAATGATTTTTACAGACTCCTTATAAGCTCTGTATGTATTCTGTATCTCTTTCATTGTGTGTACAAAACAATTGTGATTCTTTTGCTTATTATTTTCCAATTTGATTCTCATCACTTTTCTTTAGTATATATATACAGTTCTATTTTAAGTAAACGTCCCAAGTTACCATTATTTTCAATTCAGTAAGTTCCTTAAGATTTTTACCCCACTCGGAGAGTGACTGATTTAAATCTTCAGCCACAAATATACCGAAACCCACAAGGGGTCTCCTATTACTTTAACCACCTTTAGCTGTTCTAAATGAACAATAACTGACTTTACTTGCACTGGTAAGTACAGACAAGTGCTTAAATCTACACACCCACACGGCATCCACACATGGTACCACACCAACATCATAGCGCAGCTTCCTTTTCCACTCGCTTACCCTTCTCAAATAGCGCTAAGTTTTATCACCATGTTCCCATGGGTAAACCCAAACTTTCGTTGCGTTGGAGTCGAGTGCTCGAGGCGTGTTGCCACCGCTGCCACTAGTAACTCCGCCGCCAACAATGCCACCACCACCTGGCATACCCATTCACCGATACGGGATGTAGAAGCCGCTGCCAGTATTGGTTGTTGACCCCGTTGCTGGCTGTTGTTGTTGCGGAATTGACCGGGTTTCTTGGCATTTTGTTGAAGGCTTCGACCAGCACGAACACGGCATCGTACATGAGGACTGACAGTGCCTGTGGGCGATGAGAGAATGATTTTGTGAATAAAGGTAAGTACAATGAATATGTGTTGTTTTCTTGCTTGCACGCTTTTGCTTTGTTAGACAACAAGGGGCTAAGTGCATACATGAGTATGTCGGAAGGTGAAAACATGGTTACTTAGGTGTATGTTTATATATATATATGCATGTATATGTGATTTATTTGTCGTTACTTCTAAACGCTATTTAATATGAGCTATAGATAAGTAAAATATATTTATATATCTCTTTTCAACAAGTGTACGGCTGCAAACAAGTTTGAATTTACCGAGGCAGACAAAGTGTTGGTTTATGTACCTATTTGTGCATTGTAGTACTAATTATTTTCTGAGGCTGGTATGATACTTAAATATCAATAAGCCCAGCGGCCGATGAATTTTTCAGACACAACTCTAAAATGAATTTTAGTTATTGGTTAAATGTACTTGTGTTGATATAATAATATGAAAGTTAAAAAAATAATGGAAACAAAATGTAGGCCGAATCCTTTGGAACACATGTTTCCTAAAATTCCATAAATTCCACTTCAAATTATGCAAACAAAAATAGCAGTCACAGTCTTCAAGACACAAACATTCCGAATACACCGAAAATAATAGGTATATGGAGGAGGCGTGGACACGATATGTGATCGACTACATGAAACAAAAGAAATTGTTTTGTAAATTTTTAAATGAGCGCTGTTGTTGCAAGCAAAGTTAAATTTTTGGGCTCCACCCAAATATGTTGATTGAATGAAATTCCCCCTATATACACTTATAAAAATGTGTTATGATAAGTTTATTTTTCAACGCATTTAATAACAGGCTACGATTATAAATTTCTTGACAAAATTTCATAGACTGAGTTTGCGAAAATTTTGTTTTCAAAGTGGGCATAACTGAGCGACAATTGAACTCGGAACGAGGACATTATTCATAGTAAAGTGAGCGAACAAAGAAAAGTATTACAAAATATATTGGGTTGTTCGGAAAGTCATTTCGTTTTTTTGGGGAACATGAGACAGTTTTCGTATAATGCCTTTCAAATGGCCATAAACAGTTGAATTCGACAAATTTAACCTCTCACCGATCTCTCGTGTTGTGATTCGCCGATTTGCATCAACTAATGCCTTTATCGCCTTCCAGACCGTGGTGCATCTTCGACATCAAAATTGCCGGATCGAAATTTTGCAAACCAGTTCTGGCACTGGCGTACTGTTAACACGCCTTCTCCATACACATCCGTCAATTTTTTTCTCGCTTGGACAGCATTTTTACCTTTTCTGAAGTTAAAAAGTAAAATATGACGAAAATGCTGCTTATTGCTCTCCATATTTAAAAAGGCACCAACCAAAAACTACTGGGTAGAATTAATAGAACTTTTTCACACACAAGCCTTGCAATATCAGCTCTCATGACATATAATGGTTATGGGGCTTAAGTGTGAAGTTAGTTTCGAAAAAACGTAATTAAGTCCTCTGGCGGGAAAAAACGAAATGACTTTCCGAACAACCCAATAGTTACATGGCAGGCCGGCCGAATCATTTAAAAAAACATATTTTTTTTTGGCACAATTCGACTTTATTATTCAACACACTTTATTTTTCATTGTAATCGATATACCGATTATAGCGATCTTCCAATTTTTCGATTATGATCGATTTGATATTGATTTTCGATAGAGTTTTCATGTAAGGTTTCTCTTGCTCCAAAGTAATCGCTAGTCTCGTCGATTACTACTTCATTGTCGCTAAATAACTTCAATCTAGCATTCTTTCGACTTCTGCGAGCTGGGAAAAGTCTCTACACATGTCGTGCATTTTTGTTATCGTTTTCATGAGCTTTTGACGGAATGGTTTTTTGATAAATAGAACAGCATTTTCTTTTTCTTCTTCAAATAGAGCCTACTATTCGTCCTTGATCAAAAGCTGCAAAAACAAGCGGATAATTCTGAGCAGTGTATAGGGCTTTTCAATCGTAATAATCCCGAGTTTTTGCTCCGATATGTAAAAATGCATATAACATCGGTTCATAATTTCACTTCCCAGTAAAAAAAAAAAATTTTTTTTTTCGGAAATATTTTGTCCTGAGGTTTCGTACAGTTTTTTATATCATAAAACGCGTAGACAAAATTTAATTCGAGATATGAAAAGCCTGACTGATTTTTAAAATTTCCCAATTTTATTGAATTGCTCTCCGCACACGCCTTTATTTTTATTATTCTGTCTTGTGGAATAAATGCCATTTAAATACCGTTAGTGATGTTATCAAAATATGAAGCTTCCTACAAGCGAAATAAAAGTGAAGATGACAGACGGAAAGCGTATGACAACTTTGACACTGTTCATGTTTTATGTTGTTGTAAAATTTGTTGTGCTTTTTGTCTGCAATTTATACCCTTTCTAACATTTCGACTTTGAGAGCATATGAAAAAACGTTTGTGCGTGTTTGTGTGTGTGCGTGCTGACCTTGCTATCACTCATATATTATGGCCACATTTACCTTGCCAAAGAGTACAAAAACAAGTACGATAAGAGTACAACAATGACATGAATAAACAAAGCACACAAAAATTGTTGTTGGAAGCAAACACAAACAGCGAATTATAAGATACATATACACACACATACATGCGCAATATTTTGTCTCGAAAATTGTCTGTTAACATGTGTACAATATTATAACTGTACGGTAAAAGCAAGTGGTTTGGTTGGTTGAGCTGACTGTCTCTCATCAACAGCATGAGCCGTGCCAATCATTTGACCGAAATGTAAGTCAAAAGTGTTTGCGTCTCTCTCTAACACATCGTTATTTGGAATTATTTAAATATATATCTATACTGCACTAGCGCTCACGCCTTTTATTGGGACACAACTGAGCACAAATCTCTCATTAATTAATTCTCTGTAGTGACTGAATGAAAATCTATCGCAAATGAAAATTTCCTTTGAGTTGTAAATACTATTATTTAGATTTCTTTAATTACTCTTAAACTTTTAAATTATGTTATGTTATGTGTATATTATATACAATAAAAGAAGCAAAAGAATGCAAAGAAAAGAAAAAGTCAATAAAGTAATGTATTATGAAACAAAATCTTTCATTCGATTCCATGCTGACTCCCCTAAATAGCAATGATGATGCTGATGCCACATTTCCATATACATATATTTGTACTTGTACAAATATAAATATACGCCATATATTTTAATATTGTTTACGCATCGTTTTAGCCGGATCCAAGTGTTTCCAACTGTCAAAGGAATCAAGTACGAGTCGCCGCCGATTAGTGTTAGCAATACGAAATCCGGTTCAAATATAGGCAACAGATTAGTTCATTGCACACTCCCAACAATCATCCATTACCTGAAATGTGTGAAATCAATGCCGGCATATGAATGGGTAATGCAAAAAGTCTCGGAAACAAAAGCGGAAAACGAAAAAAGGAAACCGCTTCCGAAAACAAAAAACTCTCTGACATTCGTTTGAGTGTACAAATCGGTTGAAGCATTTGTCATAAGCATTACCCGCGTCACGTAGCGCCAGAGTCACAGGCCACACGTACAACATGGCTAATTGGTGATTAATGTGGGTTCGAGCATTGGAAGCGCTGAACAAACCGAAAAAGCCACATAAACAAATAAAACAGCGCCATAAAACCAGACAAAGCAGACCAAAGACTACATACATACCTATAACACCAATATGTACAATAAATATATGTCAACTTTTGCTTTCTCTATGTGCATATTTTGTGTTAGTCGGCATTTTTATTTACTTTCACCTTTGCCCTTTTGTGGTTTGGCAGTCATGCCACAAGTCATTTATTCACTTCGCTTTAATGCAGAAGCGTGCCATCGTAGCTGTATTTTTGGGAGCTGGCAGTGTGTATACAAAGATATTAGTACACAAATAAACATATATTATTATTTTGTACTTCCAGTATGATCCAAGAAATTACATAGATTTATGTATGTATTTGTAGGTATTTGTGACAAAGGCTCCTCAATCATGTATTTTACTGCTTTCCAAATTATTTCTTTCATCGGAGTATAGGACAATCAAAGGTGTCTTAGCAATCCTCTTAACAATATATAACAAGTAAGGAAGGGTTACGGTCGGGTATACCCGAACATTTCATATTTTCACAAGGCGGGGAAATATAATATTTTCCAATATGGGCAAAATCTAGTATGTGGGTAGACAAAGGTCTAGACCAATTTCATTTACATTTAACTGTAAATCACTTTACCGTTAAGAGATGTTCAAACAAGTTAGTTAAAATATTACCAATATTGACCCAAATAAACATTCCGCCAACCAAGCCAACCGGAAAGTCGAAAATCAGCAAATTTGGGGCAACGGAAGGTGTGAACATAGACTTATATATAATATATTGAACGAAGGCAATAAACTGAAGTAAGTCTGAGAACATGTGTTAACCCAGTTTTATAAATGTCACTTACACAATGATGCATATAGATATATAAAATTTTATGTAGTATTATATATGAGAGCTGAGGTAATTCATTTACCGATTTCACTCCTTTCCGATAGCGAAGTAAATTTTATACAATATTATATGTTCACTTAATTCGGTCACAATATATTACATATTAACTGATATATATGGCAGAAAGTCGGTATCTGGGTGCTAGAGAAGTAATGGTCCGCTCTCGGCAATCTTTATGTAGGAGATGCAATCTCTGAAAGTATCATATGTGCAAAAATTTGTTCCGGTATCATAATTGTTGCTTTATTTATTTACATTAAAGTGAAAGAATCAGATTAAATTTAGTATTGTGAAATAAGGTTGTTTATATTATGTACCGAATTTGATTGAAATTGATATGGTAGTTCCTGAGTTATAGTATTTTACGCCCATTGTTCATAGTTTTCATCGATTCTTATGAGGTATTTATTTTAGTGAGTTATCGCGTTTTTAGTACTTTTAAACAACACCATTATATGGAGAATGGGCGTATTTGTCAAACGATTTCAGCTATGAACTGTACAGTATGGGGCATGAGAAAAACCCTTGCTTTCAGCAAGTTTTTTTGATATAGCTTTAGTGGTTTGTGAATATGTATATTAAACATATCAGAAAGCGAGGCCTATTTTTCAAAACCTTCCAAACACAGGTGTCCTCTATACTTCGGAGCCGTTTACGAAATTACAATATTTTATTTTAATTTGTGGCTTAGCTATGGCACTTTAATTAATCATTTTACTGCATTTTTTGGGTGTGGCAGTCTTCCGATTACGCCTATCTATAATACCAACCTCTTCAGAAATGCTATTTTTACTTAAGTTATCCTTTGTACGGACGGTACGGTACGGATTAACAAAGTTATCCTTTGTTAATAATTGTTCCCTTCAAGTAGTCGCTATACAATGCTAAAGGTTTAAGCTTCTTAAAGCCAGAAATCCTTTGCTTGCAAGTGAACCTCAAGGCAACATTTTTTCAATTAACTCTCACTTGCCTCTTATTAATACGTAATATTCATAAACATAAAGAATTTTTCACTAACCACTTCAAAAATCAGTATGCATAGCCATAAAATGCTAATTAACTTTTTAATACACTCACTTTAAATCGCATATTTCGTAAGAACGTAAAATATAAATGCGCATTTAAGACACTAAGCAGCATATTGTCCTTGGGCACAACATTGTAAGGATTTTTAATGTCAAGATGTCGGACTATGTGAACTCGTTTGATCTCATTTGTTCTATTGTAATTGACTTCTGTTAGCAGTCGTCTTTTCCCTTGTTTGGTAGCATCTGTTTTATCTTCATAAAAGCATTACTTTTACTTTCTTTTCGTCCGATTTTTATTTCAATCTTTCCTTTCTCAGTCGACTGTAAATTGTAAATGGAAAATTTTTGCTGCCGAACTAATTCGGTCTTTTAGTTCAACCAAAACATCAATTTATTCGATTATCCTCCGCTTATGTGGTGGCTGGTTCCATAGTAGCCACTGTGGCACTCATCTCAAACCCATTTTGCGAATTGCGCTTCAACTGCTCAGCAACAATAACAATAATAGCAACTGTTAAACAGCCATGCAGAGGTACGAAAGAAACGAACTTGTACGATATCTTGCATTATCATCTCATTCTCATTCTCATTCTCTCCATTGCTAGTCCCTATACACTGTTGTCTGACTGTGTCTGACTGCTACAAATAGTCAGTGCAATTCTATTCCTGCATTCGGTTCTTCTCATCCATTATCGTCTGACCTCCATCGTCGAACAACCATTATCGCCCTTCTTTCAATTCTCTATTTGACTGTCTGTCCTTCTGTCTATGCCTGTTCCTTTGTCATGGATTATTTTTGCCGACCTGCTCTCTTTAGATCCGTTGTTGTTTTCAAACTTGTACTTTGTTGTTTTTTTAGTCTTCGAGGTTATAGTGTTGAGGAGGCTGGAACTGTTGTCAATGCTGTTTTTCACTGCTGTACCAGTGCTGGTAGCATTGCTTTAATTATTCCGTCACTCTTGCCACAATTTCTCCGACTCGATTTAGTATTGCTTCAAGTGGCGCATGTAGCCACTTTTGTTGTTGTTGTATGATGTGGCTAATGAAATTTATGTTGAGTGTACAGATTTGTTTTCCACACTGTACTTCACTGTTTGAAGCGACTTAAGCTCGCACTATTGTAAGAGAAAGCCATGCTGCTTGCTAAAAAGTCAAGAATTCTTTTTCTTTTTTAAATCTTATAAAAAATACGGCGCACGTAGCAAGAAGGGTAGAATGTACCGAAGGAAGTGACCATGTTATTGTCCTAATATATTGTAATTTACTTGGAATGGAGCTCAGCTTCAAAATGGGAAATATTCTGGAATTTGAAACGTATTATGATCAGCAATAGTGATCACCCTAACTACAACCTTGTATGTCTCGAGAGTATCTAGCGAAGTTTGGTTACATTTTATATTTGTATTTACGGTTGAAGAGTAGACAAAATGTATTTTATTTTTGCTCCAGAGTCTGATAACTTAGCTCTAAGTATATTTAATAGCACCCATGAAGGTATATATAAAGAGGTATATTATTTTGTAAAAGAAAACAACAACGGTATTTGGATTTGATTGTGGAGGAGAATCAAGTCAATATCGAATCATCACAGAATCAGCAATCGCTAGACCAATTTTAACCATGTTTGGTACATGGTTTTTGGTACCTTGATATCCTTATATTACAGTTTAAAAATCGGCGAAATCGGAACCTACCTACTATCCATATAACATCGAGTTCGATCATACTCTTTTCTTTACAAGATATAAGCCAAGCACCAATGAACAAATACTGCCTTTAGGGTGTGTCGGCTTTCGTCCAAAGATAATCGAAATCGGACTATAAATTTTCAAGCCCCAGATAGCAAATATGAGACCTCAGTGCCTATGGCTGACAATATTCTGAATACATCTGTCAATTTGTAGATATTTTAATGAAATTAAGATGTATGGCATTGTACTTAAATTGAAAAAAAATTTATTAAGTACTTCCTCTAGACCCAGCATTCCGAATTTAATGATTTTAGTTTTTCCGGTTGACTTTATACCGCATATATCGGCCAATGTTGGAAGTATCTTAACAAAATCAAGCGAATACATTATGTTCGACATACTATAATATAGTTCTAAATATGTGAGAAATCCATTCCATGAATTACCCCAGCCCCCATCTACTACATATAATGATTCTCGTTATTCTAGATTAAATTTCTTGCAAGTGGGGAGATTATACAGTCTGGGTGATATAAAATAGCCACTGAAATACCTTATTTTCTAAACTAAAATATATACATCCGAAAGTTATTTAGTTTCTAGGCAATTTAAAGGGAAGTTCTACCACCAAATTTCGAATAATTTTCTCTACTAATGCTTTGTAAGGGAACTAAGAAAAATCATTTGCAGTTTATAGTAGTATAAAAACCTTCGTTTATGTAGTCAGATTACCAGCGCTGATGTCAGTGTATACTCTCTCTTTATGTGACCAACCCTTTATGTAACCAAAATGAGTTATAACTAAATAAGTAGTTTAAGCGGTAAAGTTATTATTGCCATCGAAAACGTGCGCTCGCATGTAAACAAATACTACCAAATAGCCGAAATAAAGGAAAAACGCTTACACATGCTTGTTAGTGTGTATGTTTACATACTTTATGTCAGTTTGTATCAGTAGTGACTCTATTAACCAGAAGGCGTAAGTATTTATATTGACCCATTTAAGTGGCATGACTGTGTATAAACAAAAGCGCGCATATGTATGTTAGTATAAAGTTGTATGTATGCGTGTGCAAATAAATTAATATGTAGGCCTTTTGTATTTAATGAAAGTGGACAAAAGGACAAATCACAGTATGGCATTTCAACAATCACACTGTGTTTATCACAATATACATCACAGCAAAAAGTTATACATTAATAACTTGCGATTAATAATTCCACCCAGAAGTGTGATTATTGCAGAAGCTACTGTCTCTGGCAATCTATCATGCCTTCAGGTAGTCTCGCGCTGTTTTCGCTGAATATAATATAATATAAGGCCAATAATTCTAAGGAAAGCAAAGTTAAGCCTTGAAGAACTGGAAAATCAAAACTTCAATACACTACTACTATCTATACTATTGTATATTCTAATTAGATATTAGCTTGAAAGATTTTAAAGAAACTTTTTTTTACTTTCCAAATGGCTCCAAAAGACTCACTACAGTCCAATCAAATATTTGCATTTAAATTAGTATGATTTAAGATTTGATGTGGCTGGTCTTTCCAGACTAGATGTCAACCACAAATAACTACCCCAGTGGGTGAAACCTATGCAAATATTGTTCTTCGTAATACCAGTGCATATCGGTATAACTCATCTAGCCAATATTTCTTTTGATACCGATTCTTTTCGATAACGATAACGACGGTAATGATTTCGTTTACCGATTAAACTTACAAAAGCAATGTAAATATACGAAGGTAGACTTAGATCTTTGCGGTAACTTTTTCCTCAATATATTTCAACTTAATTTGAGAAACTTAATTTGTGAGTTTAGAGAATCTCAAAAAAAAACCAAGTTAAAGTGTTGTCAAACCACTGCATAGTCTAAGATTGAGTTAAATACAAACGTAAAATACCAAAAAAGTTATAGAACCTATAGTTATATAGGGATATATAGCATTATGGGAGAAGTAATTTTTGGTATTTGGAAGAAGCTGGATAAAATCTAATTAGCCGGCCCAGAGCCGAACGCTGAGAGTAGCATACATTCGTAAGTAGTTGGCTAAATTTTGTACAGATCTTATAAGCACCGAAAAAGATGAAAGAATGGTTAGCTATAATCGTTGTATTGCTCTCAATCTCATCTCCATTGAATAGCATCAACGAATTGAGTAAGAAAATTTGCTCTTCTTTAAAATGGAATATATTTTTCAGGCTGTTTGTTATCACTACAAGGTGTGTATAAAATAAAGCCGAAAAATTAGAATGACTGCAGATATTAATAGAAAATGTCGAATTGTAAATATGAAGAGTTCAACTAACTTATTTCATTCTGCGAGACTTTCCTTCAATTCGCTCCCTCCTTTCGTGTCATTCTGATTATTTAATTTGCTGTTGAATTTGTTATGTTTCATTCTCGTTTCAAATACAATACGTTATACAAAATACTCCTACACCCAAAGCAGGATGTTGGATAAAGCAAACCGGTTGAGATAAGAGTTTGAGAGCTGTGTAAATTAATACTTAATATTTTGTATGTCTGTATGTACGTCAATGCGGTAGAGTCGGCCAAATTTACTTAGGCAGTTGTAGCGCCATCATCTATGTATGAAAATATCGTACGAAAATATGTACGAAATGATTGACAATGTCAAAGTAGGAAAACTTAGCTGTCTGCCTACAACAAATAAATATGAACTAATTGAATATGAAATTGATGGTTGGGCATTTGAGAGCATTTCATGTAAAAGTGACACAACCCACACAACCCGCAAATATCGGTAGGTAAACAAAGGAAAGTAGTTCATGAAAAGTAGTCACAAATTTTGTCAGTGATTTTATTTTTTTATTTTTATTTTTTGGAATTTGCAATAAAAAAACAATAATCCATCAATTTTATAAACAGTGTGAGCATCATATTGTAGTTATATCTCCCGTTGATAAATCGTGATATGAGTTCACTAAATGAAAGTACTGAAATTGTAAATGAATTTACTTTCAATGAAAATCATGATGTAAATTATTTCATACAACAAATTAAGACTAGTACATATTTGTTGTTCGGCATTCACTTTTAGTTGAAGCATAATAAGCCTTACAACACTTGCGCGTTAGACAGTCTTCCATGTTTCATCAAGTGAATACTCGCCCTGGTGAGAACTCTTCATAATCTAATATACAACTGCCGATACTGAAGTATATCAATATATACTTAATTATAACCACGCCATGCAAATAAATAATTTTAATACAGTAATTTGAAAGTCCATGAATAACCAGTGTACATATGGCCAACTGTACAGAAATATGTTGCGTCTTTGTATTTCTGCAATTCATGAGCCCTCACCTAGTTCTTTTGTACTTGTTAAACTTCTTGTATTTCTGGCATGAAGTGTCAAGTTCACTTTGGTGGAAATTATTAGAATTCCTTACTAATAAGATAAAATTACAATTCTCTTTATATATAGAAATAGTAAGAGTAGATAGCAAGAATATAGAGATTCAGAGGTCCAAAAAATTCATAATTTTATGACATTCCCTTCAAAATTTTAAAACTGTAGATAGATGTTAATGTAGCGATAAATATAAGGATAAAGATAACGGTAACGGGGGCTATTAAGACATAAGTACGAAGATTTCAAAAGTCAGTCAAAATGTATGATTTGTATGCGTTTTTCATTAAACTGAACCGATGAAATTTTAGGGCATATGTTTAAATGGGAACATAGGAAATAATAAAATTGAAATAATTCGTAGAAAAAACAAAGTACAATAAAAAAACACTGTCTTAAAATGGTAATTTTACTTCTAAACGCTTGAAGCCCTCACCTTTTGCATGAGGGTCAAACACTTAGCGAATTCATATAAATAATTAAAGTAGATCGCCCCGAATTTAAAACAAAGTAAAGTTATGCTCCCTATCTCCAAAACAATAGGTACGTAATATTTTGTTTTGAAATAACACCACGGAAGAACAAAACTTTATTGCGCTAAATAAATTGTAAATAATGGTGTGAAATATAATTTCCGGCGTTGACACACGCGTTGCTCCGACAAGTACATCGAGGGCAAAATATGCAAACAGCAAACGAGGTGGCAACAATGACAAAAAGAAACTGAGAGCTAATTGGATGGGTGGACAAAATTTTGGAGAGCCTACTGTCTGACCCTACTGACATACATTCTCTTATGGAAATTAGAAAATAAAAGCTTTTTTGTGATTGAAATCGTATAGATAGCACGTACGTACATGCACACGCACGCACCAAGGGTGCCACTGATGGGGAGAGGTAGGCGTGGCGGATGCAGTAAAAAAAAACCAGCTAAGCGGATGAAACTCCTGCGACAGAAGAGAGTCGATACCGCCTCCCTAAAACGTTTGTCCCTCTCACAATGGTTTGTTCACCATGTTAGGTGCGGCTGTAACTGCCACTGCGCGGTACTGGGGTGGACCGGGGATCCCATGAAATAACATCGCTCTGCCGAAGTGCTGGCCACGATTTAAATCAGAGGTCCATTCGAGCCCTGAACAGAAAGTGTGCATTGGACGTAAAACTAGTAGACTGCGTGGCTCCAAACGAGCGTCAGTTAGTATGGGTATTCCGGGACCAGCAAAGCGAAGAACAGGCCTCAGCGAACTAGGGTAAAAGCATCGTCTCCGAAGGTATGCTCGTTCCTGTCTACTTCGGCGCGCTCCCTGTACCAATGCTTTGGTAAAACTGAGGAAAGAAGACAACAAAGGAAAAAACTACAACAACAACAAGAGTAGAAACAAACATAGCGGTGCCATTAGCAGCATTTATAGATCTGGTGCACGTGGTAATCAAGAGACGGAGAACCGCTTCGAAGCGGAGAACTCGCTGCGAAAAACTTCGATATCCAATGACAGTCTTGTGGAACAGCTGTTCAAGGTTGCACATAAAACTGCAATATCCTTTTAAAAAAATATTGAAACTGAAATACGGAAATACGGAAATAGAAAAAGAAGTAAGTACAGAGTAGTACAGAAATAGACCCTTTTTGGCAGGTTTCGCGACTGATTAGGTCGCCTGTAAAGGTAGATTGTATTCGATGCCGAAATGAAAGTAGAATACTTTTTAAAAAAGTAAGAAAACCTCTGCCAATACGTTCCCCTGATATTATAGGTTATATTATGATTGCAAATGATACAGTACGTGAAGATGAAATCGCTGTTTGACCGAGATTGCAATCCAGAAAAGCTGCAAGATAATATAAAGACGTCTATAAATGAACGAACATTATTATATGTAATACTTGCACTGTGTATGAAAGCGTAACGGTAGTTCCGCAGGCAAACACAAGTTTCAAGGAAAAGGTGATACTTTAGCACGAATGCGCTGTACACACTATATATTGTGAGTCGCTTATAATTGATGGTACGAGCCATCAATATCTTTGGAAGATTTACACACTCCTTTGGCGTATCCTTCAAAAACAAAAAAAAAACAAAAACAAAAAAAAAAAAAAAAAAAAAAACAAAAAAACACACTCCAAGGGGTGCCAGCAAAAGCCAAACATCAAAAATTCGTACGTGAAAGCATAGAAAGGGAGGAGTGGTCGTCCAAATTCATGGAATCCCTATACTCCATGTATACTTATATGTGCATATGTATGTTGTGCTGAGATATTTTGAACAGGCAAGTAGTCAATTGGGGTTGCAGTGACGCAGGCACGTACGAAAAGAGTCGTTGAGAACTACCACTGTCGTCGTTGTGCAAATCATTTTTAAATGAGCTCACCGATAATTGTGCAACATATAACACACATGCGCACACATAAATGCATATTCATGTTTACATACATATTTATATACCATATTGTATATGTGTAGGTATGCCTGAATTATTGCTTTATCAACTTAGCTCTCTCTCTTCCTTTCCCCACAACTATGTGTGGGAATATATCCACTGCGCTTGGGTTAAATCGGTTAAGCGTTGTTGCTGTTAGACATGTGCAGCAGTGTGTTGTTTATTTGTTGAAAGTTGACTGCTTTAAATTGCCTTTAGACTTAAATTTCCTGTAGAGTATGTACGCCTGTTTAGGGAAGCGGAGCCAAACAGTAAGGTGCTCTTAACAGCACGAAGCTAATATTGCTTTAGTATACTCTGTTAGTTTTTAGCATTTTTCTCATTCTTCAGTTGAGACTTTCAAAGTTTTCTCTCTTTTTTTGGTTTAAAGAATGAATGCATTCTTAATAATTGTTTGGATAGGAATCGCTTAGGGACACAAGATTTTATTTCTCGATTTTCTAATTCGATTGCTTTCATAGCGGTTAAGTTATTGAAAATGAAAACTCTTAGGCTAAAAGTGTGGGAATATTGCTGAATACTGCACTGAAAACTAAGGATGTTAACAAGCGGTGTAGGGGTAACTGAAAAAGGAAAGACAGAACAAGAAATCAACTCTAGTTGGCAACCTCTAGTTAGTAATAAATTAGTAAATGTGATAGTAATAATACTTTTAGGTTAGATTGCCGAAAATCTAATTTAATATGCCCAGTAATTCTTTTCGGTTTCCGTCATCTACTGAAACTAGTGGACTTAGAGAGAATTTTCTTCTGCCATCGAGGCAAATGCTGGTTATAAAAATAACGTGCCAGCCTAAAATGAGAAAACTAAACACATACTACACACATCTCACAATACTAAGATATTATGTTATTGTATATCATAGTTATTTTTTTTTTGAATTTTCGGCTACTTATATTTTGTTCTCCTTTCAAGAAATTTCAAATAAAAAACGTATAGTTTATAGTTTATAGAAGAGGAGTCTTTGGAAAGATGCTTAAATTTTCGGCGATGCATGGTTTTACAATACGTTCTAAAGAAATAATGTTTCGAGTTCACGGAAAAATTTTTTCAGATCCGATGTACATTTTTGTCCTCTCTTGTTGGTGTTACTTCATTCCAATAATAAGAGGAAACTATTCAGCTGGATATTTTGCTATTAATTTTGCTATTAACCCATGCTTATGCAGAAACCAGTAGCCTCTTGAATTGTTGCATTTATACTTTCTTCTGAATAAATAAACTGTTTAATTTGACATTCATGAAGGGTTTCTACATTTTTCCTTCTCCCACTGCCTTTTTCTGAGCTAAAGAATTAAAAATCCAAAATCAAACTACAGATATTTGTGTTTTAGGTAAATTACTTTTAAGAAAAACTATGATTTTCAGAATCGTTATAATAGATGACAACATGGCCAACCTTGCATGTTTTCACAAATTGATATTAGTAGTCTTAAGAAATTAAAGATAAGTTCAAAACACTTGACCGATCTATGAGGGTTTCGCGATCGACATGTAATAGTTTTGGGTATCACACGCATGACCGAACCTAATCTAAACCAACCTAACCTCATCTAACCTAATCTCATCTAATCTAATCTAACCTCTTCTAACCTAACCTCATCTAACTTAACCTAACCTTATCTAAACTAATCTAACCTCTTCTAACCTAATCTAATCTCAAATAGCCTAATCTAACCTAATTTAACCGAATCTAGCCTAATCTAACCTAGCCTTTACACTGATTCAACCTTCTATCACATATAGCAAATTAATTTGATATTTCCTTGTGATTAGTAATATACGAGAAAATATTACTAATCGTTGTTATAAAAATAGGTAAGGTCGTTCTAACACTATTATTTATAAAAACTTTACTAAAATTGTCGAATCAACTACTTGTGGAAAAAGAACTAAGTAAGGTGCAGTAAACCGCTTAAGGTTGTGCTTATATACACTGAGTAGTGTAGAACGGAAATTTAATAATCTCTGCTGCTGAAGCTGAAATCTCGTAAATTTCGAAAAATAAAATATGAACAATCCAGAGTATACAGAAATGAAAGAGTAGGGCGCAAGGAAAAATACTTATGTGGCATAAGCCGAGTGCTAAAGCGAACAAGTAGCGGGTAAGGCGACGATAATAGTGCTACTTGTAAAGAGGAAATAAAAAGCCCGTAAAATATCGCACAGAAAACTGTAATGTGAGAGCGCTGACATCACACACACCCACACATTACACACACAAACACACACATACAGATGCGGTAGTTTTGCATGTTTTTATATGTTATCCAACACAACATTAAAGAAGCACCAAAAAACAGCAAGGAGAGGTTTCATGTTGATGATTTCAGGAATATAACGAAACAGCAAATATGTATGTGAATTGTAAAACCCCCTCGTTTGCCAAATAGCTCAAGTTCTGCTTTACCTTGCATGAGGATATTTATGGACGCTAGAGCGTTCAACTAGTTCGGTGCTGCTAACATTGAAAATTGCAAAGCTGCGCTGAGCTCACAGCTGAATCCGGCAGGGTAGGAGTTACTAAAGGCGCTGCTTCACACTGAAATTGTCACACTATATTATAATACAAATTGATATGAAATTACAAGTGTGTTTAGAGACATTAAAGAGAGAGGTTGCCACGCTGTTTCCGAATGTGTACCGAATGCACGGAGACACGAATGGTGGGCGGGTGGGCACCTATTTGTAGCTAATAAAAAAATTATATTAAATGCGTTAATATATAGTAGTTTAACCTAGCTCTTATTGCTCTATACATACCGTATAAAGCCAACGGTAGCTTAAATTTCCTTATTTTTTTATATTTTTTTCATTAATTTATCAGAAAGAGACGCTTTCTGAATTTCACACGGCCGACTCATATATTAAGCTAGAGGAAGGTTTACCCGATTTTCCCCATTTTGACCCAAGGGCATATTATTGCCATGGAAAGATAATCATCCCATAAAAAGTCAGATAGAGGTACTGAGGTCCATATATTGAAAAGTTATAATCCGATTTCGACTATTTTTACGCATGAGATGGCATATCTTGAGCACACCATTCGTGAAAAGCTTCATTACGATATTTTAATTGATGTTCGATTGATCTACTATAAAGTGAAAGGATCAGATAAAACTTAAAATTATGTTATATGAGAAGTAGGTGTGGTTTTTATCCGATTTCGTCCATTTTCACAATGTGACATAAGAATGCAAATATAATGTCACATTTCATCTAAAGTGAGCGGTGCCACGCCCATTACCAAAAATTTACACGGATACATATGCAACCCTTCCGTACCAGATTTGCCGTAAGATTTAATGTTTCTAACACTTGGGGCGGGGCCATGACCATAAATCCAAATTTTCAATTAAACCTACGATACTCCTCCCTACTTGGATTCCCTCTACTAAATAACGCCTTTATATCTTAATTTTTGTTTAGTTATAGCACTCTATAGGTTTTCAAATAATGTTATTTTGTGGGCGTAGCAGATTTCCAATTACGTCCATCTGCAATAGCAACCGTCTTACGGTAATAAAGAAGACATGTACCAAGTTTCATCAAAATATCTTATATATACATATAACTCTGTACCCACCTCTATTAAATTTAAGTGTTACAAACAACCGTTAGGTGAACAAAACTAATACACTCTGTAGCAACATGTTGCGCGAGTATAAAAAAAATCATATAAGGCGCTGCGACAAAACGTCAGATTCTTTACATAAATTTTTGTAACGGCTTTCCTGAACCTTAAAATTAATAAGTCTTGCAGTAAAAGAGCTCATTCTACTGCAATCAACTCTTACTGCTTCATTTCATGCCATTATTTTTTTCATCTGAAACTTGAAGAGATTCATTATCATGCAAAATAGTACCTGCAAAAAATTCGTTGACGTCTTGAATGTTAAAATTGTCAAAGTCTTCTCTTCGCATTTTATGTAAATTAGTATTAATATTGGAAAAAAGTGTGCGAAAAACTCGTATAAAAAAAGTAGAACCGTGCAAAATAGTTAGTTCGGGGAATTGAAACAACGTGGAATAAGAAACCGTGAAACAAGGGAGCATTACTTACCAGCGTTTTGCTGTGTGTAGTTCAAGGACTTTTCGAAGTGTTCCACAATTTTGAAAGTAGTGATGAAGTCAATCCAACTATTTATAATATATAATATATGTGTATAGACAAATAGTATAAATTCATGATATTAGTGCTGTACGAAGGTACAACGACCATAATTTTTAGTACCGAGTGACATGATATTCTTCTAAATATTCTTATGTAATTCTGTTGAGACATCGTCTATAGAGATATTTGCGATATAAACTCGACCGGAATGACGAAATTTACAGTGTATATAAGGAAAGAGTCAACCAGAGGTAGATAAATCATTATATTAGAGGTATGGGGTTTAGATCAAGACCGATTTCATTCATATTCAGAACTAAACAATATTATGGGTAAAAAGGCACTTAATTCTTTTAAAATATCACATACATATTGACTAATATAAACGATTTAAAGTCAGTTGGAAAGTCAAATACATTTTAGAAAGACTGCTCAAAATTATACACAACATTTATATTCATATATTCAGTGTCAATATGTCTCATGTAAATGTAGTACAAACATATATACACCAGAAATCTACCGTGTGCAGATACGTACACAGATGTGCAAGTGCAAAAATTTCCTAGCTATCGTCTGCAACAACTCCAGATACCTAAAATTTAACCTATAAATTATGCTGCAAATTGCATTGGTATGAAAAAGATAAAGCTTCATCCTACTAATTGCCAAATATGTACCATATATATATAAACCATATGTATATATTGTATGTGTGAATGCATATCTGATGACGAATGTGTGCTATATATATATGGCGGCACAATGCTGCAGGCCATGCTGTATTGTCTTTGCCACAAAGATGGTTGTATGTGATTGTATGTGAATGCCTCAAATGCCTTCGCATCCTGACAGGCATATATACCTAGGCCGTTGTATAAGTTCACATGCATATTTTGATGCATATAGTAAATGTACAAAAAATATAGATGTTTGTGTAGACAGACAGATAGTTGAGATCCTACAATACTATATTACGAAACTTGGATTAACCTCTTCATGGAAATAACTATGTGTTTGCATGAAAATCCATTCTAATGAATGATTATATCTAAGTCTCAGTTTTGGCTTACAACAGCTTACAAGGCTTATAACATAAATATTATTATAAATAAGTCTCTTTTTTTAATATGCAAGTTATAATTATTTTTAAGTAAAACCGAAACTTGGCAACACAGCTAAACATTTTAAAATGTGACGTTTCTATATGAAGGATGTTAATTACAACACTTATATCTAACAGTTAGAATGCTTGTTGATAAAAGCGCTAAAGGTAGTAGTAAGATAATTAAGTTAAATAATCAAATGCTTTTGTTGTTACATGATATTTTAGAATCACACGAGTTCTAGGACTATGCTCATGTGGCTTTCAAGTAACTGCTACATGAAAAGAGAATCCGAAGAACATGATCTCTAATAGTTATAGAGAATGCCTAATATAAAGAAATAACGAAAATTTTACTAATAACTGAATAATCAAAGCTAGAGTTTAGAAGATAGAGTTCAGCAATAATGAGAAAAGAGGCGTCGTAATATTAAGTTCATATTTAATTTTAATAACCAACCCTTCTCTTATCTGCTAAGTCGAGGCAGCAATATAGAATGTGTGTATTCTATTCTATATAAATGGAAGGTCAGTAGCGAGCTTACTAAAATGCAGTTGAAGAATAAAAGAACAATAGATATACATTTACACCTTGAAAACCTACAAACAGAACAAGATTCGAGAAAAACATACCAGCTGTTGATGGCAACAGAGGAAAACTAACTTGTGTGGCATTTTTACACATCGACCAGCTTCAATTTCAAATATAGCAATATACACACAATCAGATTATAATAAAAGCTGACCACTACAAAAGTGAAGTGCATGCAAGTAATTTATTTCTGATGTGCTAAATAGCAACCATATTTATTTTATGTACATACTCATATGGGTAAATGTGTACACATGTGTTGTTCCTCAGAAATAAGCAGCAGTTTCATTGATTGCTTCTGCCACCATACTGAGGCAAATGACCACCCCGAAGGTGATTTAGGTTGCGGTCAAATGTGTGCTTCCCAAAATTTCTTACACTACATCCTCAAATGGTGGAAATATTGGAATCAAATAATATTATATATTCCAACTTATATATATGCACAGTAAATATAAAAATATATACATATAATACTCGTAATATGTGTTTATTTTCTCATAAAAATAAAATACTTATTTGAATAATTGATCTCTATTTACATTAAATGATTGCCCAATAAAATATATGGAATATTTAATATATTGATATTCTATGAAATTTAAACTGCATGACTTTTTGACTGACATTATCTAAGTAAACAGATAATATGGCAAAATTAATAAATTTATAATGAAGCTAAAAAAATTCGGAATAAATTCATTCAACGAATTGATGCTGCTAATTAGGTACATATGTATGTATTCGGAGGTATGTTGACAGTGGTCGTACATAAAAATGAAAGCAAGTAAGGGAGCGTTAAGTTCGGGTGCAACCGAACATTTTATACTGGTGATATACTGCTGAAAGATGAAAAACAACGAAACCGTAAATGGATTACAATCATATTTGGACAAACTTATTAACTTATATTACATGTCATAGACTCACGTACTTTCATTGCTATATATTGCTTCGTGTCCCAGATATTTATATTAAAATCTACAAAATCGCTGAATCGCATTAAAATCTATCACTTTTTCTTAAGCGGATGGTTACTACTGATGAAAAGTGGGTCACTTACGACAATGGCAAACGAAAACTGTGGAGGTCGTATGGCGGCGAGCCGGCGCAAACGGTGACCAAACCAGGATTGACGGTCAGGAATATTTTGCTATGTGTTTGTCACAATTGTCTGGAAATCATTTTCTATAAATTGCTCCTCTACTGCCAAACTCTTAATTCAGACATGTGTTGTCAGCTATTGGGCCGTCTGAAGGAAACAATCGCCCAGAAGCGGCCAGCTTTGGCCAGTAAGAGAGGAATTGTGTTCCATCAGGACACCGTCAGCTCACACACCGATTGTGACTCGCCAGAGGCTCCAGGAGTTTGATTGGGAGGTTCTTATGTATCCACTTTAAAGTCCTTAATTGGCACCAAGTGGTTACTACTTGTTTCTGTCTACAGTGAATCAGTTTGCTGGTGAAAAGTTCGCTTGTGAAAATCGACACTACCAGTTTTTTGTCAATAGTGATGAGGGTATATACGAGAGTGGCATTATGAAATTATTTTCAAATTGGTAATAAGTCACCGAGTGAAATGCTCGCTATTAGACCTATATCGGATAGTTCTAAATAAGCTAAATAAAACATTAAAATTAATACAAATATAATGGATTCTTTTTACTAAGCTTTATTTGATGTATTTAAATGATACAAAATAATTAATGCCAGCGTTGCCACTAGAATATTCTTATTTGTTAATAGGATGTATAATTTTCCACAAGATTAAGCAAAATTAGAATAGCCTTGACAAAGCTTTGCGACTTGTTCTAAAAATGATTTAATTCGGTGCAATGTGCAAAGTGGGTGTAGGCGTATGAGTAACATTTTTATAACGGAATTCACGAACGATATTCAACAGATTTGCATTTTTCTTGATGCAAGTAATAAAAGTATACACAGTTTATAGTCCATGCAGCTTGTGCTGACATAGTGAAAGCATTTTATTCATTGTATATTGTGCATGTTTGTAGACCCTTTATGTACACAGCAGAACTCAATGTTGCAGCTTTGGTTTGTTGATGGTTTGAGGTTTACTCAATAATAAAACTTCATTTATATTCAGACATAAATTCAGCGATGCATAAGCAAATTTATTTTCGCTGTAGTCACAAGACTTGACGAATTACAATCTATCATAAATATAGAGTACACACATTTGGTTAGAACGAATTGAATGTACGCTATCAGTGGGTTAAAGGCTTCTCAAAAGGCTTGTATATCTTACTAGCTACCACATAACTGTTAATATGTATATATTTCAAAAATAAATGTACATATTTACTAGCAATTTTTCATATTTCACGTGGTGTGTTTATTTAAGCATTTCGGTCATACCATAATGCAAGTCGGAGAGGTAAATTGCTTTACGCCTTCCTTAAAATTGTATTTTATTCATAATCGGCTGATAATAATACGGGTGCGTACCTTTGGTGTAGTTGAGGAAATCGGATGAGAGCGTAAGCACCTTGCAGAAGTTTGGAAGTGTATGCGAATTGTGGTCAGAGGAAAAAGGAGTGTCGAATGTTAGAAAAAGGCGAAATTGTTGTGACAGCATAATGAGAAAGCTACGGAATCGGAGGTGGAAGTTGTGCAAAAAACCGTTTTTGTAATTTGTAATGTCGCAGCCCCCTCGTTGCTTTTCTTGTGTCGAATGATTTATGTTGTATAAGTAATAAGAGGGGTGTTAATGCCGACTACTACCGACTGCCGACTGCCGACTAATAGTATATCTGTATTGACAATGACAATACAATGAATTTTAAATAATATGGTCTTAGAGAATGCAGATGTTTGTTGTCTTCCAGCGATGCAGAAATTTCTCTCACAGGCATAGTTGAAATTTTGAAGACTCTCTTCAGCAATTTGAGTAAATTTGAAAGCATTTGTTCTGATTTTTGCAGCGAAGTCCACAATAAACAGTTATAAATACTTATGAAATTGCTTGAGCATGGGCACTACCCACCCACGGGGGCGACATTTGACCACTACTTCTAGAGCGTACTTGAAGCGCTCATAGCCGTGGATGTTGGTGTTGGCATACTGAGGCTTTCGGCACGAGGGATTATTATATGCTCATTAAACACGGTACTGGTTCGTTAGGTTTCAAGGTATTTAGCATGGGTATTTTGGGATGTTGTTATTTTGTTTAAATAAAATGCAATAAAATCTGAATTTATTGTGATTTGTGTGTTGCGTACAGTTTTGGACATCTATATCTTTATGAAGCATTTCATAAATTTTTAGTAACGGCTTATTGTTGCCACAGAACTTTGTTCTCAGTTTCTTTTATTGCTTACAACATAACTGCTGGCACTTTTGTTGGCACATCTTTATTGTTTTAGTTGAAATCTGCTTCATTACCACTGAGACGTATGATCAACATTTTATAAAAGCATTATTAGATATAATTTATGGGCACAAAATAATAGCACATCGTAAGGCAATTGTATTTAATGCGAAATAAAATTATTATATACGGAATTAGTGTTCCGGTCAGAGACAAATTTTTCGATTTTTGCTTGTAAATTAGTTTAAAAAGATATAATTATCTTGAATTCTACATTACTTAGACAGTTTTGACAGCGCCTTAGTTAGAAAGGAGCGAAGAATGAGTGGTACCAAAAACCTCCTAAAATATAAAGTGATTGTTTCCACCTATATTTCCGACTTTGTAATTTCTTTGATCTGAAACTAATAATAATGCAAGCTTTTGGGTCAATTTCGTTAGTTTGGGATAGATGAAAATATCTTAGGCTTTCAAACAAAGCGGTGACAAATAAATGTGACTGATTAATAGCAATCGTATTGGAAGGCACTCCAAAACGATCTTGATTTCTTTTAACCAGGGCACCTAACTACTTAATATCGATATCTTTCCTCACTTCAAAGATATTTATTATAAAGTTAACCTAACTAGCAGAGATTAACATATTAAACTTCAGTTTAAATTAGTGTTAGCGGAAAGTATCGCTCGATATAATTCAAATTTGTACAGAAGCAGTAGAGAAATAAGAACCACTGCATTACAAAATAAAGATGGGCTAAAGTCGGGTGTAACCGAACATTTTATACTCTCACAATGTTCAGGGATCAGTGGCGGGGAAATTCTTTCGGGTGCTGGCATAACTTTATATTAAAAAATGGTGCGGAAGAATCCAACTTTCATTATTCGACGAAATTGTCAATGGATTGCAATCATATTTGGTATCTGATTAAATTATATTACAGGCCATAGACTCATATACTCTCATTGTTATATTTTGTTTCGTATCAGAGATATTCATAAACTCAACCAAAGTGGTTTAATAAATATATTAGATACATGAGGAAAAAGTCACCCAGAGAAAGGACATCATTATATTAGGAATAAGCGGCTTAGACCATGGTCTAGACCGGTTTCTTTCATATTTAGCGCGAAATCACACTGTGTTTAAGAAAATATATCAATATAATTTCAATAAAATGTCATACATATTGACCAACATAAACGGTTTAAAGTCAGGTGGAGAGTCGGGAATTCTTATATCGAGTATTTCTGGGATAGAGGAAGACCTGCACTGATCACATTAAGTCTTTGCATTATTCTAGTATATTAGAGAACATGGTTTAAAGAAATTTTGTGAAGGTAACTCACACAGTGACCAACATATTCGGCATAAAGTCTGCTAGGATAGCGAAAACCATTATATGTAGTATATGGGGGCTGCGATAATTCGTGGACCGACTTCATACATTTTCGGCATTTAACTATGGTATATCCAATATTATACGTTCACTTAACTTTGTTAAAATTTGTTACATATTGATCGAGATATATAGTATAAAGCTAAAGGAGGTTTGAAATTGTTGTATCAAGTATATGGGGTACCATATTTACCAGTATTACCTGGTTTCCATAACTCAAAGTCGGTCGTTTTCTCTTCATCCTCCTCATTTAATATCTACTGAGATGGTGATGATGCTCAGGAAGGTTGATCGCTGTATCTTATAAACGAACATCCCTTCTCCAATAACGAACCAAATTTTTGTCAAATATGTTCTATTCAGTGAAATTGTTTGGTTTGAATCTCCTAAACTATGCAAGTTAACGCCATATCGTTCAAGTTATCAAAATGGGTCATATGACATATCTAAATTTACAAATAATTCCGGTCAACTTACTCTACCACAGATTGGTTCAGATCCCATGAGACGACTATATAATATACAGTTCGGGTTTAATCGTTGAATTTATAGTGAAGTTCATATATTTTGAACGAAGTCAATCCATAAATACATCTTTTACACGAATAGAAATTCATGCACGTCCTTGCATGTTATTGAAGTGTGAGATATTAGCATTTAAGCTGATCTTGAAATATCCAAATACCAAGCAACTCATGAAATTCTGAGGTGCAATTATTATGGATTAGGCTCGGTTTAGCTCCTAACCTGCTTATTGACCTTTATTAAATTTTGAACGAACTGCCGTGAACGACATCAGTTAAATATATTAGTGGAAAATCTTTTCATATTACAAATAAAAACTTAAGAAATTATGAAAATATATATTTTTATTAACAAAAACATTTCTTTTGTGTTTAAATGAAATATTCTACAATATTAGATGGCAACTATAATAACTAAATAAATTTACATAAAATCCATTTTCTTTATGCTCCTTTTGAGATATTCCAGAACGAGTTTATTGATCCTTTTCTCCTGTGCGAGGACCTCTTCTTCGTCGTCAGATTTTCTGTCAGGCGAAAAGAGTTGTTTGGCGTTACATAAGAATTTTCGAAACTTCGCTTGTCTTGAGAACGCATCCAAGTCACTCCAATCACCATGCTCAATATTATTGCAACATTCTCCTAACAATCCGACGGTCAGATCAAGCTTTGTATCCACAATCTGTTTAGCGACGGGACATGGTCGTCGAAGTTCTTGCCGATAGCTGAATATTTTATAAGTGAGTGTAGAATTTGTTGGAGGTGTCTTCATTCTGAAAAATTATTTTTTGTTTTCCGACTGAGATAAGAATATATCACTTGAGAGTTTTGTGAAGTACTGATTTTATTTTTTCAGCGGACCGTCTTTTATACCCATCTAAAGTTTATGTCTGAAATATATTTAACTACCTGTGATCCTTCTTAGGAAGGGGCCTTTCTATTCGTTGAAGTACACGAAGTGTGCCGAACTTGATCGTCGGTAGAATCGGCAGTTAGAATAAGGTATACTACAACTATAGGTAGTGTAAAAACTAATATTAGAGGGCGCGAAACTTCATACGGGGATTTCCTTGAATTTTTTTTTGAGCCAGCTATACATTAAGTGAAAAATGTAGGACTTTTTATGTGAATGTTAATTTGGAAGTGAGTTAATGTCATATTGGAACATTCCAGGAATAATTAGTTACGTAATTTCAACTTGAAAGTTATTGACAGTTTTATATTAGGGACATGGGAGCTGGGGAAAGTATCGAGGTCACATCGTTACAAGAAGAAGGCGTTCTCTCAGTTTCAGTAATATATCTCACAGAGAGACCAATATCTTCATTAGAAGGTCAGTCATAGGCATCGTGATCCACATGTTTGGAAAGGCTTTCCAAAAGGAAAGGAAAGGAGGGTTTCTGAGGGCTATAAAAGATATATTCAGATTTTAGATGGCATATCTCGATTGTCTCCCATTTTCACTCTGCAATGTTGTAATGCAAATGTAATAATACGTACCACGTATTGTTGAAATTGATGTAGCGGCTCCTGAGGTATGGAAATTCACCCCAATGGGGGCGGTACCACTCCCATTGTCCGATTTTGACACTGATTCCTTTAAAGCCTTTAAGCATCGTCTCGGATGCGAAACTTAATGCTTCTGATGTATTTATTTAGTGAGTTACCGCGCTCTTAGTAGTTTTAAACATAGCCGTTATATGGGGAGTGGTTGTGGTTATAATCTGATTTCACTTATTTACACACCGTCTAAGGAGGTGCTGAAAACACTCTTCCTCAGAAAGTTTTACGAATATCGCGTTAGTTATTCGTGAGGTATGAACGTTAAAGCTATTAGGAGGCGGAGCCTTGTCCATTCTTTTAAAAATTCTGTACCCGCAGATGATCCTCCCTTCTTTGATTCCCAGTGCCAATTTCCAGTTTTGTATCTTAATTGGGAGCTTAGTAAAGCATTTTATGGGTTTCCGTAAAAAATAATTTTATGGGCATGCCAGTAGCCTGATTATGCCCATCTACAATACCAACCTACTCAAGGTGCCACGGAACATGCTTGCCAAGCTTTAAGTTAAGTTTAAGATATCTCAATTTCATTGGGTTGCCATATTCCCTTATCGTGTTTTGTACCTGCTTTTAGGTAAGTTGTTGTTGTTAGTGTAGGGTAACAGTGTAGGAGGGTAGGGGGTATAGGTGTAGTGAAGGGGAAACTATTTAGTAGAAAATTTGGTTTTCTCAATAATTTTCATCAGACAATCCTCCGGAGATGGTTTAAAACTTTTAAAGTCCTCAATTTCTTGAATACTATCAAGACACCACACCACTGGGAAGAAAACTCTAACAGCTTTGAACTTGTTTAATTCTGATTATAATAATATGTATATATATATATCCATCGAATATATATCCATCATTATATTATTCTTCCAAAACATAGGAGAAATGGTTTTGAAAGTTATACTAATTCTTCAGTAGTGCAGAACCATTAATCAACAAAAAGATATAGTTAGGCATTCCCGTTACTCTCGATCACGCCTACCTCAAGCCATCGAACACTATTAAAGCATAACGATGTCTGTTTCTTACGACAGCCTTACTTTTCGAATCGCTCCTACCGGCAAAACAAAAGGACGTAATTTCTTTGACACGTGTTACCATGTTGTCCTTGAAACGATTTTAAATAATCGTTTGTTTTCATTATAAAAGAATAATTTACGATTATGGTTATCTTGCATTATATCGCTGTTTTTCAATATATAAGTTTACTTGTTTTTGTTTTTTTTTTTTAATTTTCATAAACTCCTGACAATGACGGTTGCGCCGAACATAAGAATTTTGAAAGCATTATAGATAACATCCCTTGTATCTTACCCAAGGTCCATATATTGTAAACCATATAAATATTATGGAAATAATTGATCTTTAACTCTAGAAAGTCCGTTATTAGACATTTTTTCTATCAACAAAACATTTTACGTTTTATTTATACTCTCGCAACATGTTGCAAGGGAGTATATTAGTTTTGCTCACCTAAAGGTTGTTTGTAATACATAAAACTATTCGAGAAAAATATGGATACATATATATATATATATAAATGATCAGAATTCGAGAAGGGTTGTATTTCGCGGACTGAGTAAAAACTTAAGTAAAAATTGAGATATCTTAAAGAAATTTGTCACGGAAACCTATAAATTCAGAGAACGTCTTTCTCTGGTAATAAAGTGATCTTGTGTCAACAATGGGTAAATCCTGAAAATAATTCCCTTACTCCCACATACCTAATAGAAGACTGTAAATCACTCTCAAATTAAAATTCGTTAATTTAAAATTCCCCGTCCTTTGCTTAGAAAAGTTAACCAAATTCATTATTTCTAGAATATTCCAATCCGCCAGTAACTCGCTACCAAATTAATATTCACAGAAAAGGATCTACGTTTTTCACTTAATATATAGCTGGATAAAACAAAAATGTTCAAGGTAATCCCCACATGAAGTTTCACGTCCTCTGCTTTTATTTTTTAAACTACCTGTAGTTGTAGTATACCTTATTCTACCGACGATCAAGTTCGGCACACTTCGTGTATTTCAACGAATAGAAGGGCCCTTCCTAAGAGGGATCACAGGTAGTTATATGTATATCTCACATAAAGTTTCGATGGGTATAAAAGACGGTCTGCTGAAAAAATAAAATCAGTGCTTCACAAAACTCTCAAGGGATATCATCTTATCTTAGTCGGAAAACAAAAAATAAATTTTCAGAATGAAGACACCTCCAACAAATTCTACACTCACTTATAAAATATTCAGCTATCGGCAAGAACTTCGACGACCATATCCCGTTGCTAAACAGATTGTGGATACAAAGCTTGATCTGACCGTTGTATTGATAGGAGAATGTTGCAACAATATTGAGCATGGTGGTTGGAGTGACTTGGATGCGTTCTCAAGACAAGCGAAGTTTCGAAAATCCTTATGTAACGCCAAAGAACTCTTTTGGCCTGACAGAAAATCAGACGACGAAGAAGAGGACCTCGCACAGGAGAAAAGGATCAATAAACTCGTGCTGGAATATCTCAAAAGGAGCATAAAGAAAATGAGTTGTTTGTAAATTAATTTATTTATTTGTTTGTTTAGTTGCTATCTAATATTGTAGAAAATTTTACTTAAACATAAAAGAAATGTTTTTGTTAATAAAAATATATATTTTCATAATTTCTTAAGTTTTTATTTGTAATATGAAAAGATTTTCCACTAATATATTTAACTGATGTCGTTCACGCAGCAGTTCGTTCAAAATTTAATAAAGGTCAATAAGCAGGTTAGGAGCTAAACCGAGCCTAATCCATAACAATTGCACCCCAGAATTTCATGAGTTGCTTGATATTTGGATATTTCAAGATCAGCTTAAATGCTAATATCTCACTCTTCAATAACATACAAGGACGTGCATGAATTTCTATTCGTGTAAAAGATGTATTTATGGATTGACTTCGTTCAAAATATATGAACTTCACTATAAATTCAACGATTAAACCCGAACTGTATATTATGTAGTCGTCTCATGGGATCTGAACCAATCCGCGATAGAGTAAGATGACCGGAATTATTTGTAAATTTAGACATGTCATTTGACCCACTTAGATAACTTGAACGATATGGTGTTAGCTTGCATATTTTTGGAGATTCAAACTAAAGAATTTCTCTGAATAGAATATATTTGACAAAAAGTTGGTTCGTTATTGGAGAAGGGATGTTCGTTTATAAGATACAGCAATCAACCTCACTGAATATCGTCGCCATCTCGGAAGATATTAAATGAAGTGGATGAAGCGAGAGCGATAGAGTTTGCGTTATGGAAACCAGTTGCTACTACCCCTAACCCCATATACCTAATAAAATAACTTTAAACTTCCTTTAACTTTATACGATATATCTCGATCAATGTGTATGATATTTTTTCAAAATTAAGTGAACGTATAAAGTTGTATATACTCGTACCATGGTTTAATGCCAAAAATGTATGTAATCGGTCACCGGTTGAGTTGTGTAAAAATTAATGCAAATCAGTAATAATTAAATCAAATGAAAATATTTCGCGCATTTTCGATTCGACATTTTATTTCCTTGGCATAATCCAATTTTCTTTTATTTGACATTCAAGGTGCTTAAAACTTTTTACTCTTTCGATGAGCATATTGTTAGTTATTAAGTTTGTGCTATTGTATATGTTTTTCAGTTAAAAACTTGTACGGATATGCACTTAAATGTCTTTAAAGCTGCAATATAGCTTTCGCTGTCACTTCATACATCCAGGCTCAAGACTAAATTGTTTGCAATGTATGAAGCATTACAATGTATTGCCCGGTAAAAAAAACAATACAATTTGCTCTGACAATTTCCGTTGCTTAAATGTAATTCATAAATTATCCAATAATTATTTTTTGATAATACAAAACTTCGACTTTTGATTCAAATACTTCAAGTGTTAAAATTTGTAATACCTGCACGTATGCATAATGAAGTATTTTGTGGTATTTTAAAGAATATCTGTTTCATATGGAATAAGTAATTTGAAGACAACAGCAGCTAGGCTGCATTCTAACAAATGCATACTCCAGGAATCTGTATCGCGCATGCGCACGCGCACACAAGTGCATTCAAACCTACCGCTGGTGTACAACAGTGGCATGACATCGGCAACGCCTGGGGGGTGGTTTGGACAGCAAAAGCAGCGAACTGAACGAAACTACGAAGCAATTTAGTGAAATAATCCTACCGCATTTGCAGTCAGTAGGTGGCTGTTATTGGCAGCTTCCGCAAGCAATGGTGGCAGCACGAGGAACAAAAACGAATATTTCAAATAAAAACAAAGAAATATTTTTCATTTGTATTAAATTCACGAAAAAATAAATAAAATCGAGAAAGGCAAAGAATAACACAAACAAAACTATATACACCATAATAACTTGAAAGTAGAATTGTGCATTGGAAAACAAAGTGCTGGCAGAAATCGTTCCTTCAAAATATATGTATTTAAAGTTGTGTTGCCGAACACATACGAAAGACTATTAAGGTTGTGTGTGGGCTTCTCTACAGATAAACAGTAGAGAAGGTCGCATCGCCGGCATCTTCTTTTACCCATTGGCTAAGAAGATATATATTGTTTGCTAGAAAACTAAGATGATTTGGGCACAAATGTCAGCAAAGTTTAAACGAAATTTATTATGTTGACATTAAAGGAAGGTACTAGGTTCAACATTTTTATACCACTTAAGTACATCCAAATTACATTGGAAAGTTTTAATTTTAAGTGTATTTAAGTGTAGCATTTAGTGGTGGAAATACATGACGTATTTAGTTATAATCCAATACAATCATATTTAAATCTGTAAGGGAGGCTAAAATCTTAACAACGCCTCAGCCGGGCCTGTAGAACATTTGAACGGACTTCATCAATTTTTAGTACCAAACCACATTAAGCTAATTGTAGCATACCTTACTTTTGCCACTACGATTAATCAAACAGCTTTTAAAATACGGAATTGCAAAGGATTAGTAGGCGGTGCCAGGTTCATGTCCTTTCTTATTGAACTACTTCGGACGTAAGCCTATAATATCATACCACCACCTTAATATTAATATTTTTCGAATTTTGAAATTTTTTGGTTAGAGCTCGATATAGACATAGAGTCTATCAAAGACAACAGACGAGTTGAATTCCGGGGACTATCTGTCCGTACAAGCTACTTGAGTAAAAATTGAGATATCTTGGTGAAACTTGCTACTTGTGTTCTCCGTCGCATAATCGGATTAAAGTGCAATAACTAAGCAACAAATTAATGTATAAACATGTTATTCAGTGCAGAGAGTCAAAACGGTACCCAAATGTCCTTCCTTCCTTCTTTCTTATTTGTTTTTTTGTATAGGTAGGAACTGAGTTTAATAATATGCAAGTGAAATTAGCTACCACTACGCTCGACCTATGACCTCGAGGTTATTTTGCAGTCCTTTTGATGCAGTTTTGTTCCCTAACTATTCTTGATAGCCATTTCAGGATAAGAAGAAGTAGGCTCATCTCAAAAAATATTCTTCAGGTAATTTCAGTTAAGACTATCGAATACAAGTTTTTTGCTCAATCAATCAAGTCAGTGCTCAAATTCACCACTTTTTCCCCCTAATACACATACTTTATTCAAGAGCCGGTAGTGATTCTGAACATAAAGGTATAATCTCAACTCTCACGCTTTTACAATGAAAACAATAGTGCTATTTTCATTTCAAAAGCACACTTTTTATTATCGATTCTGCATCATATTACTTAAAAATTTTCTATTAAGTTACCATTAATGTCTCATGTATCACATTTTGCAGAGGTTTTTGCAATTGAAGGTATATATCGAAATTTTTGGAATAATTTCTAGGGCCTGTTTTCGGCTGGAAGATGTTTTGAGAAATAATTTTCCCCGGAATTTTCGTATTTCATATTCCTCTCTGTTGATATTAAATGAATTAAATACTTTTGTATATTGTTCCTCAGAACCAAATGCTAGTTTTATTAATACTCTTTAAAATAATTAGGAAATTTTTGTGAATATGTATACACGAAAATAAACTTTTCTTGACTTTCCTCTTAAAATTTATGCTCTGCATAACACTTCGAATTATACACCATTAAACACCCGGCCAACAGCCTCTGTGCACTTGATATTCTTAAGGCCATTTGGTGCGGGTGTGCTCATAAAGTCGTCTGAGCATGAATGAAAACCTCTTTTAAATAATTTAAAATGGCACTTGCTTATAGTGAATCCAATGCAAATTGCTAAACGACTTCAACCTTTCGAGCTATAGCAGCGAACTCTTTGACAAGGTAGTTGGATCTCGTAGGAATAACGAGATGAAGGCTGCCGGAATAGACACTTGACAACTTGACTTTGCCAGAATGGAAGAGTGCAAAAGTGTGTGCGTGTCAGGGGAGGGCGACTTAAGGTTCAGAATGCGAAAGTGTGAGAATGTATAAATTTTCTTTTTGCTTATGCTACAATATATTTTATGCCTGCGCAATTAAGTAAGCTCACTTGCTGCCGTTCAAAGCCTGAAGGTGAAGCGTTGAGGTAGTGCGAATGTGTCCCCTGTTCTCTGTGAAAGCCATTATTTTCTGCTATATTCATCTCATACACATCTATTTTGTACACATCTTCGCTTTTACTTATAAGAGACTTTTACGTATTTCTCAATTATACTCATAGCAAGGAACAAGAATCCTCGGCAGAATAGACCTTAAGCATTCTTTGACCCGCAATTTGTGCTCACAATTTAAGAGGTGGCTTCCGTTTTTCTTTATTTCTACTTTGCTTTATTACACCATTCAATTGGTAGATTATAAAAAAGTGTTGTGTAAAAAAAATCTAAAACGATGAAAAAATGAGCACAACCAACTCCTCTGCCCCATAGGCGGTGGCGATAGCGCACACACTACCATGGTTGAGAGAAAAAGAAGAGAAGCGATGACATAATAAAGGGAAGGAAGAAGAAAACCCCAACAGCTGGTGTTGAGACAATATACCCTAAAAAAAGATCATTAAACGTTGCCTTGGTGGCGCTCGCAATGAACCGCTGATGAGCAATGAAGCTCTTGACACTCTGTGTTGGCAGGCGTTAATGAGTGGTGACAAAGCGGTGACAAAGCGACACAGCGTATAATTCTACTATCATTGCTTTTACGTTGAAAATGGACCAAGAAAGACTTTTTTTGATTTGCATTAAATTGTTTCTCTAGCTTATATATTTTATTTTCTTTTAAATTTATTCACATTTGCTTCAAGGTTTCTTTCTTGTGCGCATTCTCATTGCTTTCGGAGTTTAATGTTCCGAGTGCGCAAAGTAAAGAGCAGGCGCAATTGCCAGAGTGCACAATTTTAAAGACGCCTCCTTGATTATATGCGACAATTGTAAGTTACTTGAATGTAGTTCTTGTATTTTGAAGGAAAAGTATGGGTCTGAAAATGTTGGCAAATTTAAAGGGAAGTTCGGAAATTAGTGGATAGCAATTATGGCGGTTGGTAAAGTTTGTTGCGGACAATGCAATGAAAGAATTTGGCAGTGGAAGAAATTACAAAAATCCTTAACATTGACATTTCTGCTCCTAGTGAGTATATACGATTTCATCCAGACAAAAAGGCTTTTAAGAAAAAACGGGTTGTTTTATACCAACTCGCGAATCGGATCACCCTATTTCATGCACGATTGTGCTAGCTTACGTCACACTCACACTTATGCTCCATCGTTTAGTCGTTGTCGAGACAGCGACGAAGCAACATCGTAAATAACAGTAGCGTTAAAGCTGGGCACTCACGACAAACTTGCTTGACAAATCTGTTTGAGTTTGTAGATATATGTACCAAATCTATGTTACTTCAATAAGTTGGAATTTTTGGGTGACCAAGAGATCCAAACAGATGGATTTTTATCATTCGACGAATCTATCGATATTGAAAAAGGAAATACATACTCGTAAATTACGTGAAGCAGTAATCGTTTATTTGGAGAAAATTTGGAGTTATTACAAAAATTTATAGAGCTTATACTAATTTACTTTGCCAAGGCACTGCACTAACAGTGCTAAAGTAATTACAATATTTTTCGCGAATATGTTTGGCGTTGTTGGAAGAGTTGGTGCACTTTGTCGGCTCCAAATCTGTCAAATAGTAATTTGCAGTAATCCCAGTATCCATTTCGTTGGAGTTTCTCAAATAAATTTAATAATTTTTTACTTTTAAATAATTGCGTCAATAGCAACTGGCAGTTACAATTAATGTGGCTTTTTCTGGACTCGACATTATATTGGTGTGTAATATCCGAAAACGGCTGGCTAAATTGCCAAATGAGTTTTCTACAATGCGTCGAGCTCTAGAAAGTCGGTAGTTAAAGGTTTGCTGCTCGATCGATAAATGAGAGCGGCTCTACGGGTTCATTAGATTTTTCAAGAGAGGAAATGCATCACCCCCTATGATCAAGAATGGGAATATATTTTCAGACAGTGGCAGTAGCTTTTCCGGCTCAGGTAAACGAAGGAGCCCTTCATCATATAAATACTTCAACTTGGATTGCGCGAAAATACCTGCATCTGAAGCTCTGCCTTTTGTTCCCACTTCCACTGATATGAATTCGTAGTTTGCATTGACCACCGCCATCATCACAATACTGAAACACTTCTTATAATTAAAATAGAAAGACACAGATTTTGGCGGTTTTCTAATAAGTACATGCTTGCCGTCGATGGCCATCGATTAAAATTACACTTTTTCTCAAAATCATTAAAAATTACTTTCCATTCTTCTGCATTGCTTGGAATCTGAAATATTAAAAGAAATTTATCATAATCTTTCAGCCTCTCACTCAAAAAAACCAAAATATGATGACTCGGAATTTTTGGAAAAAGCTGTTGCACATTTGGACAAAATGATCAAACCGTTGAAAAGGGATAAAGCAGATGTTTTTGCGGAAGGATGGTCCATGTTATATCGCAAAATGAACGAACAACAAAAAATGTTTGCCGAGCGCATAATTGACGACACCCTAATGCATGCATGCTTCTATTCCAGGAACCTTTTCCAAAAGAACAATCTTTGAGAGTTATTTCTCAGAAAATATTAACTCCAACAAACCCATTACAACAGCTTTTTGACAACAAAGAATATACAATAGATAATATTATTTTTTACATACCGCAATAAACGATTTTACTGATGAAATTATTGCTCTGCACATCTCTATTATTATTCTACCCAAAGATTGGGGCGAAATATTTGTTAAGTATTTGAGATCCTCAAAATGTTGTCCAGTTGCGAGGAACCTCAATGTTGCCGAGAGTCTCTCATTTGCTGTAATCGCTTCACGCATTTCTGTGCATTCCTTTTTTTATTAGTGCAGTGACTCCAGTAAGGAGCTCCACGTACGTTTTGGAATCCATTCTGAGGAAGTTTTTAAAATCGTTAGGAGCAGTCAACTCCATTGAATTTAATAACTGTACATGGGAGCGCTTATGCCTTTCATATAACCATTCTTTTTTCCCTGTTTTTTTTTTGCCTTTTTTCGCTTTATGCTCTGGTGGATTACTAGTAGCGCATTTATATCACCCGCATTACAGTGGAAATGAGTTTAGCATATCGGTTTTTCGTGAAAGCCCCGCTTAAGGCAAATGCGCCCTGTGTGAATTTATTTATGGTTATGGAACCTCTTTGGTATTACGAATTACATTTTGTTTTTAGATTATTTAACGGCTTGAAGTTAAAGTTTTTAAGTTCCTATACATTTTTTTTAATCGTAAAATATGTAAGATGAATAAAGAAGTACGAATATGCTTGTTTAACGAGCGAATGAAAACAAATTTCAAAATGTAAGTTTTCATAGTTCTCATTGGCTGTCTTTACTTTTGTACTCATTCACACAGTTGCTATTCCTCTCATGCCGACGACTGTTCTTGAATTAATCTACGATCTCTTTCTTTTCTTAGGGTATGTGTGAAAAGAATTTTTAACTCTCGCAACATGTTGCTACAGAGTACATTATCATTTCTTACTTGTTTATCTATTTTCTCTGGTGGCTATTCTTCTGCCATTCGCCTTATCCTAATTGATATCAAAGCCTCAAAGTGACTATATATCAAGGTAAATTTGACTAGGTAGATATGAACGCCAATGTGAATTTATCTACTAATAAGGACTTGGAAGAAAAATGATAATTTATTTAATAAAAGGTAATTCTATAGAATGCAAGAGTTTAAATTTGCGAGCTTTAAAGATTGCACTTTTTCTTTATCTCAGTACTTTTTCACACACTTTCTATTGTTTTCAAAAATCTGTATATACTGTTTTCCGAAACGCTTATATTGGCATTATTTGTAAATAAGTATCCATACATACCATCGAAAGGAGCAAGTTCAATGCTTTTTTGTAGGCGTCGCAAACGACGTGACCAAATTACCATTCAATACATGTTCATGAGGGTTGGCACAAGAGAAACCTGATGATGTGTTGATATCGCGCTGATTGTCATTGTTATAGTTATGCTTTACCTTGTAAAAATTTGAGGACCAGGTAATCTAAATGGACAATGTTCAGAAACAGAACTGGTTACATACCTAAACCCATGTTATGCTACACTAGTTCATGTTCACAAAAGCCGAACATCGCCTTTTTCGTGAGTGTTCGGCTTTTTGATGCGGTTCTGCCTAAGTCCATCCCAATCATGTATTTTTACTGAAAACTGTGGCCCGATTAGCCCAAAATAATATATGGTCTATTGTCTATGGTCTATGTTGTGCATCATTCGACCAGATATCCATATGTTTGGAACACTTCGGTCACTAGTGTTGGTTACAAGGTAGCGTGGTTATATCCTAGTACATAATATGTTCCTGCTTTTTACAGGGTATTTGCACCATGATATTGTGTTTAGATATAATAAAATAGAAGATTTAGGCAGCCATAGTGGCGAATGTGCGCATGGCGAATATTTAGAGATCCCATCGAACAATGGTCAAAATTTTAAGGCTGCATGTTTAGCATTATATAGTAATTGCGTTTATTTAGTTGATAATGTTTATATTTATATAAAGTAGCTTTACGCATTTCTTCACAGCCGCTTTAAGCTACACAACTGGCGTTGCGCTTTTGCTTTTCAAACTTTTCATACAATTTAAAATATATTTATTATTTAAATATCTTTTTGATGGCCATATTATTTTTATAGCTTCTGCGACACTTTTATTTTCTTTTTCTTCGTTTAAATATGCTTTCATTTCATGCTTCGGTATTCCCATTTATATCAGCTGACACTCACTTATTGCTGCGTTGAAGGCGATAAGTTGCTGTCCTCTAATTTTCACGCGTTGCCTTTGAGCTGTTGGCAGTCTGCAGTGTCACGGTGATTCTGAATAATTATAGACAGTGTAAGAGGAATGCCTAGGAGAATTTTTAGAAGAGTTTTTGCCTTGAAAAGAAATACTTTTTTTGTTTTATTGTAACTTTTTTACGTTTTTTCGACGATAATATGGATGTAGTTAACCATCTATCGCACAGAGATTTTGTTAGGGCAAATGGAGCTATTTCTTAACTTCAATGAAAATTCTCCGCAAGTTGGGTAACTCTGCATGCTGTTTCGAAAACAGAAACAAAGTACCTTTATTATAAACCTTTATAAATAACCTTCTTAACAAGGAAATTAGAAACTTTTCATGAGAAAGTATAGAAAGGATTTTGTTTGATATGATTAATAAGTCAAGAGTTTTTTTTCAAATATTATAAGAAAAGTTAATTCAGTTCTTTAGTTCAGAGTGCGCGTAGATAGTTTTGGTGTACCGCCTTCGAAAGACACTCTAGACAAGTGGTCGGCATTTCAAAGCACAATTGTGCTAGCTTTCATCACACTTACATTTACGCTCTATCGTCTAGTCGTTGTCGAAACGGCTACGAAACAATATCGTGTGTGATCGTGCCGCTAAGTCAAATGTACCCTGCGCGAAATTTTTATGATAACGAACGTTTCGGGGGTGTTATGAATTTCATTTTGTATTTTAAATAAATAATAATTAATTTTATTATTTTAAATGTAAATGGTAATTTAAGTGTAATTGTGTAAATGTAAATAAGTAATAACATGTAAAATATATATGATGAATAAAGAAATTTGAAAACACTTGATTCACTTGAGAATGAAAAAAATTCTTAAAATTCTCAAAGGTTACATAGTTCTCGCTGGGTGCTTTACTTTCGTGCTCATTCACACAGTTGTAATTCCTCTCATGCCGATCATTGCTCTGGTCAAAAGATAATCGCACCAATTTTAAAACACAAGGATGTCTGAGACTCAAGGCTCTTCCTCAATTATTTCGTGCACATTTCGATGCTTCACTACAACAAAATATTACAATTTTGACGACCTTTTTGAAGTGGAATTATGAATGACGATCGAACATAAAGCTTAAAAATATTATTTAGTTCAACATAAATGAGTTTAGCAATTAAAACGTGATCATGGCCTTAAATATACAGGAAGGTGTTGAGTAAGATGTCATTAAAAGAATTATTCAAAATAATTTTATTTCAAGCTCCAATGTTCTCACTAATTCAGTTAGAGTTTGAAAAAGAGGAGCATTTAGTACTTTGTTTATATAGAATTTTAGAAAATTTATGAGAGAAGTTATACAGACGACCTGTAGAGGTCCCGAAAATGTTAGAAAAATATTTTGATATTTCATTGTAATTGTAGTGTGCTAGTTTAATATTCAATCCGACGTTTTCTTGTAAAAGTTCAACTTAGAATTATGGCACTAGATCTGTACATCCATAGATGCTTCCGCCATGACGCTGTTGTAATGGTTTCAATTAAAGCACTCGTGCTCGCGGATAGGAACTGAAATCGTAAGTACTATCTTTCGGCAGAAGAAAGATTATTTTCCTATTCGTTTAAGGATTAATATCATACAAGAATAACAACCTGTATTACCTGTAATAAGAGCGACTTGATCAATAATATTTTAACTGTAGTCTACAATAGTACCCAACAAATTAGTAGCTGGCTGTTGACGATACACTTTTATACTCTCGCAACTTGTTGCACAGAGCATAATAGTTTGCTCACCTAACGGTTGTTTCCAACACATTTATTAACCTTGAGATAGATGTAGAGTTATATACATCGAAATTATCAAGATGAAAAGAGAAGTTGAATTCCTAATGTCTGATGAAACTGGATATACGTGTTCCTTGGCACTCTGCGTAGGTTGATATTGTAACCAAACTCACTGTAAGCTTTCGGTTCTTGAATTTTATAGCACATTGTGAAATTTGGTGAAATCGGCTAATAACCAAGCCTCCTTAATATAACGGATATATTGAAGACTATTAATAATAAGATAACTTCTTAACGGAAAACTTAAAAACCATTAGACTTTACAGTTAAGATAGCATGAAAGAGCAGTATGTTAGTCTGAGTAAAAATTGGACAATGGGAGTGGCACTACCCTCGTTTTAATAAAACTTTAGACCTCAAAAACTCTTCAACGAATTTTAATAGAATTCGGTGCATAGCTTTTTCCTTATATTACAGTTTGAAGAATGACCGAAATTGGACTTCAACCAGGCCTATTACTCGTATAACACAGTATCACAATCCATCAGAAACATAAATGAAAATATCTGAGCGAAGCTTCACACAAATAGTGCCTTCATGATGTTGCACCTCTCATGTAAAAAATTGGTTGAAGTTGAACTATACCGATAATGAGAACCTCAATACCTGTGACTGACCTTTCACCGAAAATATCGGTAGATTTGAAAGATATCTTAATAAAACTAAGTGGCTATCTTTTCCTGATAATAACGTGACTTGTCTATAAAAATTTATGAAGTCGGTTCAGTATGTTTCCTAGCCACCGTATATTTATACAAAGGTTTTCAAACTTGTCAAAACTGTCGGTCAAACTGTCGGTCAATATGTAAGCTACCCGAGTAAAATTAAGTGAACGCAATAAAAGCAATATAGGGATTTTCGGCTTTCCACTTTTCACTTCAGACTTTATACCATTTGCATATGTAAGTATGTCTGATATTTTAACCAAATTAAATGTTTTCGTGACCATAATATGGTGTAGCATAAAATAAGAATGAGATCGGTCTAAACCTTTTTCTATCCTATATATACCTAATGTATTGACACCCGTCCCTCTGTATGACTTTTCTTTCATACATTCAATGTATAAAATTCCGTTGCGTTGATTGCGTTTATAACGGAGAATATTATGATTAGCTTTATATCATTCAGTGGTTAAATTTGTCAACTTATAAATAAATCACTAATATGTTGAATGTAGTTGATTTTATTATTAAGTACTCGGAGTAGTGAGTGAGTATATAACCTAAGGGATAAGAGATATTAATACATTCACAACTTCGTCGACGAACGAATGTTGATTTCATTAATTGTTCAATGTAAAGTTTTACCAACATCCGAACAACTTTATATTTGGTTCTAAATATTTATTAATAATTTTCTAAAATAATTTATTTTTATTTTTTATTTAAATACCTCAGACTTTTATTTTAGTTGCACCATTCCACCTTTGTTACACAGTACATACCATTATGCCTTTTTATATATTTTGTATAACCTTCAATATTACATCGTTTACTTCGTTCTCACTTTACAGCCGATTAGCATTGCGTGCAACACTTATTTATAGAGGAATTTGAATTAATAAAAAGTTTTGCTCACATCACTATATACAGTTACTTACTCTGAGATTTGTAACAATCGTGGAAAAGCCTACGATCACTGTAGTATTTACTCTTTGTCTACTATTCCTCAACATTTTCCACACGTACAGCATTATAGCGCTAGCTTCAGCTGACAGAGCAAATAATTGCTTTTCCTAAGCTTACTTATATGCATGTTTTTAGCTCTCGGCGGATTCCTCTTTCAGTTGATTCACTTAAGTGCGAAGATACTATATGTGTTTGGTAGCGATAAGCCGCTTACCATTCCATTGTATTGCATTTGCATAATTGGTGTATAATAAATGGATTAGCTTACGGTAAAATAAAGTGTTGAAAGGAAATTTAAGCAGTTGAATGAAGTGACACATTCATTTGTTTGGAGAAACACGCCTCTTCCTTTTATACCCTCACTAGCACTCACTTCGTTTACACTATCCCCGCGATTGACAATGCACACGGCAAATTGTAATAATTATTGTACGCATACGCATACGAGGCACACCTTCTCCACGTGCTCATCCGTTACAGTACGCGTTCTAAAAAGTACTAAAAGTACCTTAGAAAATCATCGTGGCTAAAACCCACCGAAAAACTTGCATTCATACGATGCTTATTAGTTAACGCTGTCTTTATATGGGTGTGTGTGTGTGCGTGCGTGTGGTTGCTAGCCAATATTTGCGCCTGAATTGGATGTTGTGTTTGAATGCTGCTAACTGAACCTGCTATGTCGGTTGTCATCAGGACCCAGTGTGCAGAAAGCAGTTGCGTGTCGAAACATTGTCGCGCTAACGAGCCTGGAAACATTTTCAAGTCGGTACGACTCTCAACACCCGCCCACTGACAGGCACAAACAATCGCTTTACGCCTGCTGTAATCTCAAAGTTGTGGCAATTATTGTTAATGTGCTCGCGCTCTTCAGTTCATGCTCCTTTGTAGCGCTTTTAGTACTTTGTAGGTATGTGTAAGGTAAGGTAAGGTGAAAGGTACTAAAAGTCTATGTAAGGCGCGAATTTAAGCGAGAGCGTGCATTTTGGTTAACTAATGCCCTTGTTCCAGGTTTTAGTTGAGTTAGTCCCATACACACATTTTAGCATATTGAAAGCATTCATTTACAGTAAATTATATGCAAAGAGAGTGAGAGAGGAGAGAGGAAGAATTTTGTATTTGAGTATTTGCACAGCATCCACACAATATTAGTTTACGAAAGCTTACTTTTAGTACTGACAACAGTCACTAACAGCCAAAATCTATCAAAGGAGGAATAATATGAGAGAGCGAAGACAAGAAAGAACATAGGAATTATACTGAGTGATTGGACAGCATCGACATGATAATCTTTTACGACACTGCTCTTTTAGTGCACCGATAGTGTAGGTAAATGAAACAGGAATTAATGTTAGAGAAATGGCGCGAGAATGTACATTTGAGTTATCCTTAAGAGCTGCTAAGTATCTGAAGGATGAGTTCTGGTGAGATAAAATAGGGAAAGTTAGTAAAATGAGCAATGAATAATTTGTTAAATGCAGCACTATACAGCATCTACAAGAATGTCCTTTAAGCGCAGTGAAATCATTCCGCCCCAGTGTGGTGAAAAGTGTTGCAACATAAGAGAAAGAATACTGGAACGTAGATTCAAGGATATCCACACATAGCCTTTTCTAACATTCTTTTCAGTTCACTGCAAGCCTTAACTAGTAGCGTTAGTTTGCAAAAAGAGCAGAGCAGAGCCCAAAATCGTAAACCTTGGTTATTTTAGACAGAATTGCACAGCATCCACGAGAAGGTCTTTGTGGCATTTAACTTTTAGCACGTTGAAACCAAAGTGGAAACTACGATAATATGAGAGAACGAGCATTTCTGTTACTCTGAGTAGTTGAACGGCTTCCACATAAAGTCACTCTAGAGCACTTGTATTTTACCACGTTGAATAAATCATTGTTGTTATATATTACTCATGAAGAGTACGATTGTAAGTTCGTAAAAATAAGAAAAGTGCAAGATCCTAGTTCTAAATTAACCTTAACAGTTTGAGAACATCCGAGCAATAACATATGTTAGAATTCGCTTGAGAAATTGTATAGTATCCACAAAATGGATGAATCTTTTGCGAGACTTTCATTTCTATGTTAGACTTCCATGTTTCAATTCTATTTTATGTTTCTATATTTCTATACTCTATGTAAATTATGTTTCGATTAACACAATATTCACAATATTGAAATGATTTAACTACTAACAGTGAACCGTAACAGGCGCTGTAATATACAACAAAGAAGCGAGAGCGCAAATGTAGTGGGTAATATGAGAGAGGTAGTGCAGCAGTATGCATTTGAGCAGTTGTCCAGCATCCACAGGTTGTCGTTTATGAAAAATAAGTTTTAACATAGTAAAAATGCTCATTTACTAGCAGGTATATGACAGGCATACAGAGTAGATGCCTAGAATCCACATTATGAACATGGGAGAAAACATTTCTGCGAAATATAATCTTCACCGAAGACTCAGTGCTCTCGTAAATGCCTGCAAAAGAAATCAACTGAAAACTTCTTACGATGAAAAGTATTAATAATTAAAATATAAATAATTTTCGCTTATCGTGGAGTGAACATAAAATAAGAATAGACAGCGCTCAACTCTTATCACAGATTTTCGGACTTTGATTTCAAATAACACTTTGTTGTTCTGTTAAAAGTTTCCAAGGAATGCAACTGGTGTTAATTTCTGTTAACATTACCTCTATATTTAATATTGTGATAATGTTATGTTTTCTCACAGTGGCTTCCCAAAACATATTGGGATATTTTCCCATTTATATTATAATATGCCGTTTAATTGACCAGCATCAGAGGTATATATTAAAATGCGCAATCAGAAAATGATTTTACATAGATTTAGTTAAAAAAAATGCAAAAAACACTGCTAATAAATAATATCAATCGTTATTTGAATTCACACTATCGGGTAATATCAGGCTTTAACCTCTGTATTTCGTCATAATTCTTTTGCTGAAATACATAACAATTGCATAAAAATATAGTAAAAATTATAAATAATTGTATTTATGTCAAATAGTTCGAAAAACCGAATACTCTAGCATTACTCATAAAAAAGCAGAATAGTGAAAACTATTAAATCATTTCTTACGTGAATGGCTGGTCTACTGGTTCAGTGAATGTTAAGAATAACTATTAAATATTAGAATACTTTGCTTTATATACAATACGAATGATGATTTGTTTAAAAATGTTAAAAATTGTTGTACTAAAGATGTCTTTCTAATGTTATTGTGTTATTAATTGTTATTAATGTATTGTTAATGTGGTGTTACTCATTTCTCACTATAAAAATGTGAAAAGTTTGGTATATTATTTTTAAGTTTTGAACTATTCATTCATTAACCGAACCAACATAGGCAGTTTTCTCCGTTTTATTCCGCTTCTCTTTACTTACAAGCAATTAAGGAAGGCTAAGTTCGGGTGTACCCGAAAATTTTATATTCTCGCGATTTGCGAGACTCGAAGGTTGAAATATTTAACATTTTCAGGTGCTCGCAAAACTTTGTATTGCGGAATATATCAGCGAATTCAACATTCGTTATTCGATGAAAGTGCGACTGGATTGCAGTATTATTTTGCATCTTAATTTATGCTACTCTAAAAGTCAAAGACTCACTTAGGTTGCTTACAATATTTTGCCTTATGTGCGAGATATTTTTTTTGAAATTAACATATCTAACACAAATCAATAAATTCATCAAATAGTGCTGTGGGAAAGTGCATACCGAAATAATTACTCTTTATCTTATCGAGATATCTTCCAATGAGATATATGCGACATAAACTCAAAGAAACGGAATAAACTTTTATATGTATTGGGTATATGAGGGAAAAGTTAATCAGAGGAGTGGAAATATTTGTATAAGGAATATTGGGAATAAGGGAATTATTAAACCGATTGTATTTATATTTAGTAGCAGCACACAATGCTATCAGCAACTGATATCCCCTAGCTTCATTACGGCATGGAAGGAGCAATATTTTCGATATAAAGTAGGCCATAAGCACTGATGAATTCATATTCGATATCTGGTGGCTTGAAAGGTTATAGTCCCATTTCGACTGCTCTTACAGTTGGCACACTTTGAAGGCATTATTGGTACAAAATATAAAGTACATAAATGCACCTTCAATGTAAAACAGAATTCCCCTCGGATGTTTCTTTAGACAGTTATCGCAATTTTTTATAGCTTGCAACGATTCACATTACATGATGAAATGATCAAAATAAATGTTTCCAGCAAGTTTGGTTCGCATAGCTTCAGTAGTTTGTGAGGTACATACTTGGAATTCAGCTCGTCTAGTCATTCTGATCATTTCGATGCTTATAACTAATATCTATCTCGGTCAGTTTTAGGTGCAAAAAACTATTATACTTTGTGCAACAAGTTGCAAGAGTATAAAGAAGAATAAAGAAAGAAGAAGATTTGCTTGAAAATGTTTCAGAATTTCAAGGTTCTTCCACTTTCTGGAAAACAGTAGTTTTGAAAGAGAAGTAGTGCATAGAAAGAGAAGGGAAGCCCTGAAAAGCGTCTAGCTTAGATATAAGCAACAATTTTATACCATACATATACATTTGTTTATGTCATTCGCCTATATCCCGCTTTTTCTTATGTATACTCCGCAGGTTTCAGCTTCTATAAGATCAATAGAGATGGAATAACGAGCACATTGTTTCTCCAATTTCACAGTTAAACTAAGCTTCTCCCTGGCAAAAACCTTTGTTTGTAGAAATGCGCATATATATTATATGTGTTATATAAACATACATACTGCCCGTTGCACAAACTCGTACACAGGTAAATCCATTGATGAATTGCACTAGTGCATTAGTCACTGGTGCCTTTGGCTGCTTTACTAATTTTTATTTGTCATGCACACTTGTTTTGAGGAATACACATTTACGCTTCTGTAAGCTTTAATTTAATACGAACAGATTTTATATAATATACGAATTTGTATCTTAACTGTTTTAATACAGTTGTGGTCAGTTAAACATAAGCATTAGTTAAAGTTAAATAATTTGTTTCTTCGAATTTCCTACAATCGGTCGATAACTTCGTATTCTGCTGAGGCTTGAACAAAAGAAGAGAGAAATACAAAAAAAAAATGCCACCCTATCATCGATCATCTTGGTACTATTGTTTTCGTTCTTATAGGAAAATTATTTGTAAAGAAAAGATGAGCGGATGATTGCTAGTAAAACAGAAAGAAGAATAGTAGAAGAAACATCCGCAAGACAACTCTCACTTTTACGTTTTGAGAAGGGTAGAAAATGTTGCAATTTTTTCGGGCTTGAATGCAACACTTTAAGAAAAGAACGAACGAACCTGAAAAAATTTTTGTAGAGCGTATTAATATATTTTTTTTAAATTAGTTTATTAAAATGTTACTCATACGCCATGTTGTATAAAAAAAATCTGTTTTAAAAATTATCTCATACGAACTGTTTTACTTACTGTCATGCTGAGACCTATTTTATTTTCAGAAAAAAATTTTTTTTTTTGAAGGTAGGGCTTGTCTCACCAGTACTGGAGGTACATATGACTACATATATGCCGTTGATATTTGCTGACTCTGCTAACTGAAGCACTGGAAGTTTAGAATCTTTACACATTGTTCGTTGTTCGCTATTCATTTCTGTCTGCTCCTATTTCCCTTTTGCCTGCTTTCTCGACACTGGCAATGGCAATTCGCATGAATAGTTTATATGTGTACATATAGCAGGAGTTCTACTTGTCATTTCTCAGCCACCGCCGCCTCAGCGTGAATTCCCATTAACACCTTGCTTTAGTCATTGAGAACATTAAACTTTGTAACTTTCAAACTAACGCCGTTTACCCGCCAGCATTCGAGGTATTGAGTGTTGCAGCGCTTCCACAACAGCTGCCGCTGACACTGCCGCTATAGTTGAACCTTTTGTGTTGAGGTGAAGGTTGCCTTATCGCAGCCCTTGATTTAGAACGAATAAAGTCAAGGAATTGTGTTTTATTGCAACCAGCGATTTCACACTTTCATATGAACATACCACTACATACATATCGATGTACACATGTACACATTAGCATATGTGATTTTAGTGTTGCAAAAGGAAAGAAAAGTTGAATAAGGTTAAGTCACTAGACGATTGCATACCGCACTTGTAGCAATATGAAGCAGAATGCTAAAGCATTGAATTAAGAGAACATGCTATATAATATACATTAAATATACAGTTTAAAACAGAATTTTATGTATGCAAAAATATATAAAATATTTCTTGTAAATAACGATTCACGGTAGACGTAAACTGAACGACGAGATAGTGACAATAAGAACCCCAGATCCAAGATTTATAAGACACATATATTTTTATATCATATCTCTCAACAGCACTAAAAATTATCATACTATAAAAAATTTTGTTGATAAGCAAGATTTTGATAATCCAATATTCAGATTGTTTCGAGTGCTCCAGATATAATTCTGACTTGAAAAAAAAACCTCTAAAATGAGGTGTTGAAATTTCATTCAAATTTCCGGACCCAAAGCGTTGAAATATTTCCAGGTGTTGACAACCTTTCATATGAAGAAATATTGTGAATGAATTCCAAATTCTTTATTCGCCGATAAAGTGATTACATTACAACCATATTTGGTATCTTTCTAACTCATATTACAGGTCATAGAATCAATTACTTTCATTATTACAATTTAGAATATTGCCCATCAAATAACCAAAAGGTTTCAGATCTAACAGATTTCCTCATCGTCGATAAAATATCCCGGAACTATCCGCCGATTACTCAGGGTAATACTCAAGCTATGAAAGTAAATGTGCATCTATAATAAATACAGGCTGGAATCTGCTCTCTCTTCTCTTCTACACTTTATAACAAATATGCAACATGCGGCTTGGAAAAGTACGCCGAACGTAAGAAAATCGTTGCGAACTCTCAATATCCAAACAATATAAGAGAAATCATTAAATTACGACGGAAGTGTCGTCAAACTCGAGCCCCAGCTGACAAAGCTATTTCAAATAGAATTCCAAAAGATCTTAATCGGAAAAGTAGAAGTTTACAAAACGAAAAATTTGCAAGGTATCTTCAGTCATTAACCAACGAAATAAACTCCAATTACTCTCATTAGAACAAGGGCTGGCATTTGGACAAGAGATAACTCTAAAAATGCGAAAGTATTATCTGTATATTTCGCCAACATATACTCTTCATATGAAACGCACGTAAATTATCCAAGAAATCGCACACAATCCACACAAGAAATCGAAGAAATCTCAAGTGTCATAAGCAATGAGCTGAAGGAGCAAATCGGTATTCTTGAAAACAGCGGAAGTTGTTATAACTCAGAAGCCTGGTTATGATGTATCCTCTTACAGAACGATATCGCTTCTACTGATAATGTCAAAACTTTTTGAAAAAATTCTCATAAAACTCCTTAATAAAATAGTAAAAGGAAAAGCAATAATTCCAGCGAATAAATTTTGGTTTCCAGCTAGCCACTCTACCATTAATCAAGTTCAAAGAATGGCAGATATAGTAGGAAACACTTTGGGAGAAAAAAATTTCATTCTGCATTGTTTTCGGGTATTGTAAAGTAGTTCGATAAGGTTTGCCAGGAAGGGCTGCTTTCGAGATTGAAACTAATTTTATCTAATCACTATAAATAAATCAAAAGATAATACTAAGACTAATTGTCAAAGCGCCTTGGTATTATAGAAGTGCTGATATAGAACGTGATCTAGACCTAAACTCGGTCAACACAGAAATTTAATTTCATTTTCAGAATTGCTGACAAACATGAAGCGAGGTTGCTACACCATTGTAATGATGAAGCAGTCATGTTAACTTCTAAAGATGGACCACCAAGACTACTTAAACGCTTCAAACCCGGCAAAGTCAAAGTCATAGCCAATACTTTCAGAGTAGTTCTGGAAAAATTATATAATTTATTATATTCTAGTTGCTTCCAAGTCTTTATTTTGTGTATATTGTTGAACTAGTTGCAATGTATTGGGTTGTTCGGAAAGTCATTTCGTTTTTTTTGGGGAACATGAAAGACAGTTTTCGTATAATGAATAAATATTTTATTAAATTATATATTGGCCATTCTGGTCCAACACCTTTTGCCATCTTTCTGGCAGTAACATAATTCCCCTCTCATAAAAGTTTTGGTCCTTGCTGGCAAAAAACTCGTCCAGGTGGTTTTTGACATCTTCATTTGAGGTAAAGGTTTTGCCATCCAAAAAATTTTGCAGGGACCGGAACAAATAGTAGTCGGAAGGCGCCAGATCTGGAGAATATGGTGGATGTTGCAGTACGTCCCATTCAAGCTGTAAAAGTTTTTGGCGAGTGACCAAACTTGTGTGAGGTCTCGCATTATCCTGGTGGAACACTACACCCTTCCTGTTGATTAATTCGGGCCTCTTCTCTTTAAGTGAATCATTCAATTTGTCCAGCTGATGACAATAGACTTCTGAATTAATCGTTGTATTGTCCGGCAAAAGCTCAAAAAAAACGATTCCTTTGACATCCCACCAAACGGAGAGCATCACCTTTTTTTGGTGAATGTTGGCTTTTGACACGCTTTGAGCCGGTTCATCTTTTCTGCTCCATGACCTCTTGCGTTTAACATTGTTGTATACAACCCATTTTTCGTCCCCAGTAATAATCCGCTTCAAAAATGGATCATTTTCTAGACGTTTGAGGAGCGAATCACACGCGTCAACACGACGACACAAATTTCGCTCGGTAAGGACATGGGGCACCCACACATCGAGCTTCGAGGTTAAGTCCATGCCTTTCAAATGGCCATAAACAGTTGAATTCGACAAATTTAACCTCTCACCGATCTCTCGTGTGGTGATTCGCCGATTTGCATCAACTAATGCCTTTATCGCATCTTTGTCAGCTTCGACCGGCCTTCCAGACCGTGGTGCATCTTCGACATCAAAATTGCCGGATCGAAATTTTGCAAACCAGTTCTGGCACTGGCGTACTGTTAACACGCCTTCTCCATACACATCCGTCAATTTTTTTCTCGCTTGGACAGCATTTTTACCTTTTCTGAAGTTAAAAAGTAAAATATGACGAAAATGCTGCTTATTGCTCTCCATATTTAAAAAGGCACCAACCAAAAACTACTGTGTAGAATTAATAGAACTTTTTCACACACAAGCCTTGCAATATCAGCTCTCATGACATATAATGGTTATGGGGCTTAAGTGTGAAGTTAGTTTCGAAAAAACGTAATTAAGTCCTCTGGCGGGAAAAAACGAAATGACTTTCCGAACAACCCAATAAAACAAAAAAAATAGAAACTTGTGTATACACCATACATCCTTAAGCCGCACACCGAAAGCACTAACCGAGATAACACCATTTTACTCTCAACCATCGAACCACCTATAATCCGATCGAAGACTGTGTTTCAATAATGTTTGCTGAGGAAATTTAATTATTGATTTTTTGCAAGTTGAAGATATGACTTTAACGATGTCCAGTTATAGCAGGTTAATATAGCTCTGACTCACATAACTAATGATTTAGTACGTCTGTCAATTGTTTACCTTGGAGTGGCCGTAAGAAATTAAACTCGTTCAGTTTTTTTTTTGTGAAAGCACTATTATTTCAGGGGGTTAGCACTATAAGGTCATAAACGCTCACCAAAGTCATAGATTAGGGAAGTCAGAAGCGCGAAATCGTCACCTCAGACTTGAAAGACATCAACAAAAATACTTGCAGAAACTACGGCAATTAAATAATTTTAGTGCTGTAGAAGTGGTCGGCATGAGAGAAATTGCGACTCTATGAGCGAGCACAGAAAAAAGACACCCAGTGAGAACTATTTAACCTTATATTTTGAAAATTTTCCACGTTCTCTCGTGAAACAAACATTTTCAATCTTCTTAATACATCTTATATATTCTACGATTGAAAGCAATATATTACACCCTGAAAACCTTAACTTTATTGCATTTAAATTACTTGAAACACAAAATGTTATTCATAAACCAAAAAGAATTCATAATTATAAATAATTTCGCGAAGGGCACATTTGCTTTAGGGGCACGATCATACACGATATTGTTTGGACTCTGTCTCGACAACGATTAAACCATAGAGCGTATGTGTATGTGTTATGTAAGCTAGCACAATTGTATCACGAAATGCGGGCCACTAGCAAAGTATTATCAACTACAAAAGTGATTGCTCAAATATAAAGGATTTTGCCGGAATAATGCCTGGCTATTTTAGAACATTTGAACATTCCTGCTTTGTAATAAACAATTATTTTTTTTTAAGTACAATAAAATATTGAAAGTGCCACCAAATATATTTATTTGTGAATATTATTATTTATGAACTTTTAAATGAATGCAGCACAGCGGTTGTTTGAAAAGAGAATTTAGTTAAATTTAAAAAAAAAAAATTTTTCATCAATCGAAATGCTATAAAATATATCGAAATAAATCCCGAAAATCCCGAAATCCGAAAATAGCCAATAGCTTACAATTCAGCCGATAAGCAAAAATGAGTAAAATTCTGCTCTGAGATGAAGAACGGAGATGAAGATAAATGGAATCTCATATGTATGTGACTGTGAAGTAATATGCACTTCTAAGGACATGTGGGGATATGCAATTGTCAGTAAATAAAGTTTGACATTATTGCTTTGCCTGCAACAATTTAAATTTATTTCTGGTACCATAAAACTAATAACAACAGTGCTTTTATTACACAAATAAAATATATTGCTTTAAATATATATATAATACGTATACTTATACAAATGAAACTGATTCCTGTAAAAAACACAAACAACAAACAACAAACATGTGTATGCAACTATAATTGCGCAAGTTTTGGCACAGATGCAATTATTTGTGTCTAAATACATTTATACAATAATTTAACTACATGGAAGTGGGAAATGAATACAATGCAAAGAAAAAAAAATTAAATTACGCATACAAACTACCAAAGTGCCTATTTTGCATTGTTTATCATCTGTATAATATTATTATATCAGAAAGAAAAATTCCGCCTGAACAATTGGCGTTTTGGTTGCACACAGTAGAACGGACAAAATTTTAGTGTGATTTTATGCAGTGCATGCAGAGAATATTCTACCAATTTACCCGTTAGTTTGACTTCTTGTTCATTGATGTATACATATTCGCAGTTGGAGAAATAAAAAATACATCATGCATAATTCATTCATGCACACACACGAAAACAATACTAGACAAATTTTCGCGCTATTCTCCCTCCTCTTCCTTCACTTCCTCCTATATTACTTGTATTTCAGTTGCGATGTTGCAGCAGCTTAACCGTACACATTTCAGTATGTATATGAAAAAGAGCGGGAATCTATAGAATTGCACCTTTATGCAAATAGCAAAATATAATATCTTCCTCAAGTCCAAACATTCGGCCGCGGCACGGCAACAATGACCAAATTAAGCGAGTGTTGATCGAAAACAATGAAATATTGGTACGTTTGTCTTTTGTGTGGCTGCGTTTACGGTATTTGGAGTATTAGAACAGAAAAATCTAAGGAAGCCTAAATTCGAATGGAACCGACATCGACATACAGTCATTTGAAAAATAATAGGGACATCTACATTAAAATATCTCAAAACCCTACTCTGCATTAATACAAAAAAAAAAAAAAATGGTCAGCAATTACTTACCTATTTTCTAGCTGGGATGTCGAAAAAGCAAAGAACCGAAAAAGAAAGAATAAACACTTTGTGTTGTTTCATAATTGTTGATCATTTTGTGAAGTGAGTTCAGTCTAGCCTGTGCGAAATAATAGGGACGCCAAAGTTGACTAAATAATTTCTTTGAAATATTGTGTTTCTTTGAAATATGACGTAATATCCTATGGTCAGATGAGTCTATATGTAATATGTTTGATTCGAAGACCAATGAACACCACTTTCAAATCCATCATCCATCAGGATTTGGGATGCTTTTCCTTCCATGTAATACGTCCGATATAACGGATTGAGGAGAAAATGACAACAGCTATTTGTTGAAACATTTTAAGCGAAGTGATGTTACCTTATGCTGAAGATATTATGCAGCTTCGATAAGTGTTCCAGCAAGACAATGATCCACGTCGCAATGAGCACACATCGAAGATGGTAAAAAAAATTGTTCTCAGATAGCAATATTAGCACTTTAAGCTCTCCTGATCAAACACCGAATTTAAGCCCATTTGAGAACTTGTGGTGCGAGTTGCAGGTAGCATTGAGGGGTAAAGAACAAACCAATAAAAATCCCTTTTGGTCAATAGTAAAAGGAAGCATGGGAAGCATAGGAAGCCAGACCACATGCCAAAATATGCTAGAATATATCGATCGATGTCGAGCCATTATGCATAACGAAAGCTTAACAACCAAATACTAAATAATCGAAATACCTCAACAATCAAATAAAGTTAAAAAAAAAGTTATAATTATACTTTTTTTAAATAGAACTTTAATTTTTGTAAATGTCCCTGTCTTTTCGCATCACTAAAGGGAGATGAGCGATTGAAATAGTTTTTGTTTTTCCGTTTTGTTTTGCGAATACAATTCCTTAATTATTACTCAATTCCATCTTTTATTATTAGGTAGTAAGTACCTAAGCTATTTTGAAAATAAAAAACTTACTCAGAAAAAAATGAAAATATTTCTTTTCTTCTGACTTGTATGACATATCGAAATACGTCCCTATTATTTTCTCACATGACTGTATATTTCCCTGTTCAAACAGATTGGCCGCACTGGAAAAGAACTGTCGAAAACTGCAAATGTTTGGTTGCACTGAATCAATTATTTGGATGCACGGAGCTATTTGATAGAAAATAAATTACAGAATATTTAATAAAAAGCGGAAAACGCAGTTCTATACGGGCTAATTATTTATGCTACTTTTTTTTATATAATAAAGAAAAGACGCTAACGGAAAACAAACGCATACCTAATGTCCTCAAAATATATGTTGCTGCGCATTCTCTAATAAGGAAATATTTTCTACTAGGGTTCTTTGAATGCATACTTTCTTCTATGTTCACTCCTTCCTCAGATTTTTTTAAATAATAAAATGCATTCCACTTTTGGCTCTTTTGTCCACAGATAAAACATTGATCTGCAATTAGTAACCTACTATTTTAAACTACCATCTCTACTGTTACAGCCTATATAACTTTATTATTTTGGCTTGCAGGATCATATGATTTAAAATAAAAGGGGTAACTATTTAAAAGCAGAACGACTGTTAAATGCTCATTGAAATAGGTTTATTTTCACCAGCACTTCTATTGTTTACAATCACCGCTAAAGTGAAGTAAAAGTTCAGAAATAAAACACCGAGAGACAAAGTTAACGAAAATACAATTTAGAAGAGCAAAATAAAAGCAACCTGCATGAAACATTTTAACGCTTAGCAAAGTACAAAAGGGGAATAAAATTTAGCAATCCAATATTTAAATTAATTTTATTTTAAACGCTTTTGCCTTGCGCACTTTATATTGTTTCGAGATATATGTGTGTACCTAAGTGATATTTGCTGTTGGCTCTCCCATCTTGCACCGTATTGTATCACGGTTGGTGTGAAAATTGTTAAAGCAAGTATTATTTTGTACTAGTTTTGTTTTGAGCGCTTTTCGCACCTCCTTATTGCTTCTTCTTTTATTTTATGATTTGATTTCGCAGCGCAAATGGTTGCCAGCGGCTATCTGTAATACTAGCGAAATTGCCTTGCCATTCCGTTTTGAAAATATTTGGTCAAAAGTAAATAAAAAAGTAAAAAATAATTTACTGAAAGTACAAATGGAGAAGGAAAAGGGTGGAAAGGTTTTAATTTTCTATAAAGAAAAGAAAATTTTTTTAGTTTTAGGAGTTTTATTATCGAAGTATTTTTTTAATGAGAAATAAATAGTTTATGTTGTTCGTTAAACATATGCTTTATGTTAATATTGATTTTAAATTCAAATCATTTTTGTACAATACATTTTCTTTCCTTTAATTTGTGATTTCATCTATATTTGTCATCAAACATTATCCTTTATAAATCCTATAAGACCCACTTAATGCCATTATGCTTCTTCACATACTGACCTACAATAAGTACTTAATCTACAAAAAAAACTAAAATTTTGAAAAAATGCCACTTTTTTTCTCACTTGACTCAGCTATGCTCCAACTTTTTTACCCAGCCTGAAAAATTTCGACCAATATATTTAATCCTTTCCCTAGCCACCGTACAGCCATTATAATTATTTCTACCTCTCTGATTGGCAACCTTTCGTGAAATGTAAAAATAATAAATTCTTCATTAAGTTCCTTGTAAATCAAAACTTTAATTTTGAAGTTAAATCATTAAGCAACATCAAGGCGTCACCATCATTAAGCAGAAGTTATATCGCAATGAATCTGGCAGCTAAAGACTTCAATGTCGGTAATAATCATAAGAACGAAATATGTATCGAAGGATTGCGCTAAAGTAGGACGTAGAGAAATATGCGAGAAATAATGAAAGGCACTCTACTCACAACAGATAAATTGCAGGAAGTGTTCGATCGTCCTTCGTTGCCAACAACAGGCTCACATAAGTACTCCTACATATTTGCACTGTATTTATGTAGCGTAACACAGTAAGTGTGTGCCATCACATATTACTAACGGGTATGAACAGATCGAAAGCAGTGGCTGTGTCCAAAGTTGGTAGAGAAATTTCGAAGATATAACACGAAAACTAAATAAAATAAGACAAGAACTTCAAGGCTATCGGTTATACAAAGGAAACGCCTTAAAGGGAAATGGAAAAAGCGAAAAGTATAAAATAAATTCAGTTAAAAGGATATCATTACTAAAATATAGTTATGGTCAAACAGGCACACATCCACTTGCAACTTCGAGCGATTGGCCCCGTTTGTATGGCGAAGTGCTTTAGACAGCATCAACTGCGATAGCGACACTTACACTGATAAAAGAGTGATTGGTTTGTGCCATTAAGCGCTGGAATAACATTTTGAAGCGCACAAGGCGAGCGAACAGATTCGAAACGACGAAAGTTTTAGGTCAACTGAAACGCATTTGCTGCTATGGACTCAAGAAAATTGAGGAGAATCACTTCAAAAACCAGAAAAAAAGAAGAATTGTTAAAAATTTACCACTTTAAAATCGGTTGAATTATTTAAAGCTCCACTGGCTTTAAGCACACATATCCAACTATCTATTTCTTCATTTTTTAATACTCTCGTAGCATCTTGCCTCAGAGTGTAATAGCTTTCCCCATCTAGCGGTTGTTTTTAACAACTGAAACTAATCGATATAGATATTAGAGACGAGTTGAATTCCGGACTGCTGTCTATCTTTCCGACCGTCCGCCCGTCCGTGCAAGCATGAAACTTTTTATACATGCCACGCCCACAAAATGTCTTTAAGGGAAAAACCAGAAAGTTCTATAACTAAGCAAGAAATTAGGATGAAGAACTGTAATTTCGTATAGGGAATCACAAAGAAGAAGGGTATCAGTATTTCAAATTCCTCAGAAAGTGGGCATGTCCCGACCTCTAATAGGTATTAAGTATATATATCACAAACCATTCAAGCGTTATCAACCAAAGTTGTTGAAGAAAATTCTTTCTAAAACTTCCTTAGAGAGTGGGAAATGGATGAAATCGGATAATATCCTCGCCCACCCTCCATATAGCCTTTATCGTGGAAATTACTAATAGTGCGAGTAAAGATGGTGTGGAAGACCTGTACGGGAATCAGTGTGAAAGTTGATCAATGGGAGTGGCACCCCCCACTTAAGCAATTTCAACAAAATTTTGTGCATAATATCACCCTGTGAAAATGTGCGAAATCGGACTGAAGCCACGCCTCCTTTCCATATAAAACAATTTAAAATTTCGTCTGCGACTTTCATTTTACAGTATGTAAATCACGGAGAGAAATATAGGGCAAAAACTTTCCACAAATAGTGCAATTAATATAGATCATCTCACGTCTTAAAATAGGCGAAATTGGATTATAACTATTGAAGTTATTAAATATCGATCAATCTGTGAGATATATTATTAAAATTCTGAGAGAGTCTTTTACTGATAATAATATGCCCTTCTGACTGAAATGGGCGAAATCGGGTAAGCATTTTCTCTAGCCCCCCATATACATAGTAAAAGGCTTTTGAACTTCCTGTTGACTTTATATTGCATATATTCGTCATTTTGATAGGTATCTTATAGAAATCCAGGGAACGTCTTCCTCTACAAATAATGTGCCATTGTATTAAAAACGGGTAAGATTGGGTCGATATTTCCCATAGCTCCATTATATTGTATATATCAGTCAAGATATCGTAGAAAAATTAAGGCAACATTTAATCTTGGATACTCCATAGTTTGGTTACGAAAATGGCTAAAATCGGTCTGCAAATTACCCCAGCTCTAATATACTACCAAATTAATTTCGGTTATGCGCGTGGATTTTAGCCGAATAAATAGGCCAAATTGTGAGTTATCATAATGAGGTAAGATAAGTTTCGAGATTATAAAATGTTCGGTTGTACCCGAACTTAATCCTACCTTACTTGTTATTTGCTTCATATCATACTTTTTCGTAAGCATGTTTCCTATGGGTGCTCTACTGCTGGCATACTGAATTAGATTTCTGTAAACATTTAACAGAGTTGTATGCAAAGAATATGATGAGCTGCAAGACGGCAAAGCTGGCAAATCCACAGAAGTAAGGCGGGTTGTCTGAGGGCTTCTTGCGTAGGTTATTGCATGAATGTCGAATATTCTCGTATACGCTGGGCACTTCATAGCCACTACATGCCAAACTATGGCCTGCAATGATGTTTGCCATATTCTATGAGGTTTCATTGGAAGAATATCAGGCAGAATGTCTTGCCATATTTTGTAGGAAATGTAGTTAAATCTATGTCGGCCTGGCAGTGCAACATTTCATGTCGTTGAGATGAATTGTGGAATTGTGTAAGCAAATAAACGAATATGTAGGAAGACTTGGCGCCATTGCAATGTTATAACATTAATTTTGATTCTCTTGGTCAAACAGAGAAAATCTAAAAGAAGTAACTTACTGCAAGGATTTTCAGCTAAAGATCGGTCAAATGCAAGCAACAGCTTTAAGCTCTTATTACTAAACTCAGTACAAATTAACTTCTAAGAACTAATGATTTGTTTCTCTTTTGCTATTTCTTTCTTGTTGATGGTTGACAGTCTAAAATAGCCTATGTGTCTTCTAGGTTTTATTTTTTTTAGTAGAGGCACAGAATTTTCAACAGTTATTTACTCAGCACAAATGGTCCAACTAGTAACCAGAAGAAGTGACGATTTTAAAGTTAAAATTTTCGAGTAAAATAGTTACTTATGAGCTGCATAGAGACCTTGAATACAGGGTACTACAAAACTTTTGCTACAAAAATTTCTATGTCTTCAAGTAAAATTAGCCCTGGAAGAATAAAAATCCGTCATATTAAATTCTGAATCTTGGTCTCCTAACAAATATTAATTAAACCAATATGTGTACTAAGTACTACTCACTTTATGTTAATACCTTTAGAATGGTTTAAAACATCAATTTTTTAGTCATTCATTTCGTAGGAGGTTGTAGTTTGTTTGAAAATATGACTAAGGACCACTACTATAGCAGTGTAAAATGTGTCCAGGAACACAGAAACGGCCGACGGTGCACCTGGTCCTTTCCTATAACCCTTCATGTCTCCCCTTAATACTGATACAGCAGCCGTGGCTTATACTTTATATATATTTATATTTAGCGAAGTCAACAACCCTACCAGAGGAAAATGACCTTTTTGTTTACGTTTGGTGGGTTCAGTGAGCTATTGTGTATATTTATCGTTTATCGCATAAGTTAATAAGTTTGACCGGGTCACAATTTCATCGAACATCGAGAGCTGAATTCATATGCAACATACTCGTATTTTGTGACACAGACAAATAGAATTTTTTTACTCACACTTAATTCTCAAAAATTTTGATAGTATCTACTATTCGGTTGCGCCCGTACTAAGCGCTTTCTTACTTGTTGAAATAATAAATTAGAGATAATCTCCTTTTAAAATTTTCGCACCATTTGCTTATGTAAAGTGGGTATTACTAAATAATTAGTTAATATTTTCCACTCAACATCACTTTTGGAATCCACTTATTTTTTATTTGCATCCGGTTGCAGCTCTTTTTGTTTACACATTTAATATGGGGCATTAAACGTTTTAGAATTATAGTTAAATATTTATTTTACAAAGTGTACTGTATTTGCAAATAATCAATTAGACATATGAAAGTTTGGAACTCATGTTCCCAGTTAAGCGAGTATGATGCGCGATGTTTTTGGGAAATATTGCAGCCGGATACTCTAAATATATTATATGAAAATCACAACGAACGATACAAAATTTCGATTGGCATGAATAGAAATTTATAGTTAAATTATTTTTACATGTAGGCGCATGTGAGGATATATGACATTGTGATAAATTTCAAATGAGGCAAGGTACATATGGTCCTGGGTCCGGGTACATTACATTAAATATTGAACAATAAATATTTGATTGAGTTCGTGGTTATCAACGAGTTTAAGCTGGCCCAACGTTGAAAGGCCCACCAGGCACACCAATCAAGTGGTCGGTATTTTATAGCAAAATTGTGCTAGCTTACATATCACGTACATTTACGCTCTATGGTTTAGTCGTTATTGAGACAGCAACGAAACAACATCGTGTATGATCGCCAAATTCGCCTTGCGCGAAATTATTTATGATTATGAATGCTTTTTAGTGTTATGAATTACATTTTGTACATTTGTACATTTTGTTATACAAACTGCATGAAAAGAAAAAAGAAGTGCGAAAGTGGTTGTTTCACGAGTGAATGAAAAAATTTATAGAAATGTAAGGCTACATAGTTCTCACTGGGTGTCTTTTCATTCGTGCTCACTCACACAGTCGCAGTTCCTCTCATACCGACCACTGATATAAATAACACCTGGCAGCGTGCATCATCGAGAGTTGAAAGAGCGTAAATATCTACATATGCTGGAGGGCGGGAATATGAAGATTCTGTGTTGATTCGGGAAGAATATTTGAGTGTTGTATAAAAGGTCCGAATATATCCCGCTCATATTTCGTGACCATTGATAATGAGTTAGGTCTTTCAGCAAAGCTTGAATCTGTAGACATTTTATTATCTTAGATGGTAGTTACAAACAATCAGATTGCCTCAGCGTTACATTTATTAATGGAAATTCTTGGCATATTTTCCACCAAAATTAAATTCAGCATCAGTTGAAGTGCCATTGCGAAATGGAATCAAAAGCAATAAAAAAGTTATTGCTGTTTTTGTTTAATTTTGATTACTCGTTGCTTTATTACAAACATTTCTCGAAGGGACAATACAAGTTGTAGTTAGTTGTGAGTTGGGACAGCTGTTTTATTAGTAGCACATTTCAACATTCGGCAATTTAATCCAAATTTTATGTGTACATGGACAAAGAAGACTACAGCTACCAAAAAAAAAAAAAAGAAATGAAAGCGGATGAAAATTCGAGAAACAAGCAACAAAAACCATTTCATAAATATTTTGATTTATATGCCGGCATTGTCATCGTAAATGTCGCACAGCATCAAACTGACACATGATTGTAAACGAACAAACCGACGGGCGTGGAATTGAATTGTCGGAAGTCGGTGATGACTTTGTCACCACTATGGTCACGGTTATATAGCATATGCACCTATATATTTATGCTTGAAAATACAAAGTGCCTTTAATATTTTGTAATGTACATATTGTTTCCCTCGCAATGTATTTCCGGTATTTCCTATTATGCGACTACCAGATTTGTTATCTTTTATAGAGTTTTTTTGCTTCAAAAACGACTCCGTGGTGTAAGCAAGGATGCATGCCGATTACTTTGCAAAAAATTAAAATTATTTAAACTTATCAGTAATATTACGGAGGAATAGAATTGAATTGAAAATAAAATTAAAATTTGTAAGAAATAAAGGCAAATAACCGAGTTTTGCCCATCCTTTGCGGCTACAATCAGAAGGACAAAATTCTTCTACGTAATATCATACGATCTACGTATCCGCCCACGACTATTTACCGAATTATGCTTTTTCAAATCACATTAGGGGGATTTGGTTATTTGATTTTAAAGGATATAATATATATTATATAAATATATATAAATATCAGAAAGGAAATCAAATATTACATCTCATCTCTTGGGTGTACCTAGAAAGCTTCTAGAAAGACGATTCAAGGAAGCTCAGATTTTTGCACGAATTAGCAGGGAGAAACCACCCCTGTAAAAACGTTACATCAAAACTCGACTGCTTTGGAGCGACGGAAGCAATATGAAGAGGATTGGATTAGATAGAAAAAGAATTGTAGCTCGTCCAAAAGTTTAATAAACCCTAGGTATACCGAAGAAACCATTTAACATGATGGTGGTAGTATAATGGAAGTCTGGGGTGCGTTTTCATGGCATGGTGTCGGGCCAATTGTTCGTATAAATGGTAAAATGGACCGGTAACACTATTTGTATATACTAAGAAATAAAATGAAACCATTTGCGTTTGAGTCCATACTCATAAACTGGACATTTATGTAGAACAATGATTCAAAGTACACCGCAAGGGTATAAAGGCAATGGCTCGGCGAGGAAAACATTAGGATATTGGTTTGGCCTGCCCAAAGCCCGGACCTCAATACAATAGAAGATGTATGGAATGATGTCAACACGAAAATAGTAAGGGAAAAAATAGAAAAATTTTATGACTTATAGGGTGGAGTTGAGGAGGCTTGGTATTCAGCGAAGATGTGAAGAAGTGATTAAAAATGGTGAATTTGGATTCTGTTTTTTACTTTTTTGTAAATTTTTTTTCAAATTGTTCTGTTAATGTGTCCCAGCTGCCTCGCAGGATTGATTTTTTCGTCTATTTTCATTGATAATAGAATATTTATTGTTTTTGTGTTTTCATAAAATAAGAGTGAATAACTTTCTAAATAAAACTAATGCCTCTTTAAATCCTTACGTGATCAATTTATTGAAAAAAAAAAATTTTTTTATTTGAACAAATGAGTAGAACAGTCATACCGTTCTAAAGCTTTATAAGGTTTCGTCCATCCGGATAACTAATATATATGTATTTATTACATTCATATCAGCCAGTTATTGGGCTATCTTAAAAAATGTGATGAGAATTGCATGACATACTTTGTGTTTTTACGAAAAAGATACTAAAACAGATTTATGGTTATCTGGAGGTATTTCTTCCGGCCTAAATTCCCACAACATGTGAGGGTATCCAAGGCATGGGTTCAAACATACACATTTGTGTATAAACTGAAAAAATTAATAATTTTATTTTGGATTACAGGCATGTAGTTCAAATAGCTTTCTCAAAAAGCAAATACATCAATCTTCTTTTTATCGATTCCTTCCACTGTTGAAAGCAATTCTCAACCTTAATTTCATTTCAGCCGTTTTAGCTGGTTTTGCACGCTTTGTTTTAGCAAATCATACGCAATAATAGAAATCTAATTATGAGAACACAACAAATCAAATATTATGGATATTAAGGTTACGTACACAAAGCAGTGAGAAAGCGCTACATGCGACTGAAATGCTAGAGGAATAGTGGAGCGTTCTGGACATTGCGAGAATTTTTAGACGAAAACTAAGAAAAATATTTTGGGGTTATATATTTTAAATTTTTAATATCATGTTGCTTATGTTTTGAATATAGAGAAATACATTTCCAAACTTTTTTCTGTCTTTTGTCTTGTTGTATTCAGCATTGGTATTAAATTTTTTTTCTCAAAATTTTGATAAAGAACATACTGTGCAATCACTTCGGACATGCGGCGCAGGAATTGCTTTGCTCGAGGAAATTTTACCCAACATTCTGGTAATAAATATCAACGAAATCCACAAAAAGAAAGAAATACAGTTACACTTTAATTTCCGTTATTATTGCAGCTTCATCTCTTATATATATTGTGGCATATACATATATATTTGTACATATGTACATATATGTGTGCTATAAAAATATTGATTTACAGCGCACGTGTAACGTATTCATGTGCTTTGGGGATGTGGGAAATAGTTGTTGTTTTAGCAATTTCTGGCGCTTATCGTAATATCATATAAATTGACATATAAATATATACATATAATATATTGACATATAAATGACATATAAATTGCAACTAATTCCAAATACCACAAACAACAACATTTTTCGATAGACCGTTAAAGGAAACTGCGTTCCTTAATTTCCAAATGAGATCCATAAAGGAACAAGAAATAGAATATATCATATAGAGTAATCGAATGAATTTTTGCTGGAAGTCCTGTGGAAGAAATTGTATAGAAAATAAAATAATTTAAAATTGTTTGTATCCCAACTGCCTTTGAATCGCTTATATTTAGTATATTGAAACATGTGCCTTGAGGATTATATAATATGCAATATTTGTATATGAAGCTATTAATATTTCTAAAAATATTTTTATTAATTATTTTGTTAAGCCATACCCAGTTAAAGCACAACATATTGTCAACCCTAACGAAAGTTTTAGCTACAACCCGTCCGCTAAATAACTGGAAAGCAGATATTCAAGGTGTACACTTTTGTTTATCAACATACTTAAAGAATAGACAAACCACACAAAATAAGTTCTTAGCCTATTGCACAAAACCGAAATAAAAAATTTTCAAAAAATTGTGATTCATTTCTGAACCTTTACCCTGTCGTCCTAATATTCAACTCAACTCAACAAACTAAACTGACACTCGGTATACATGACGCAGCGATGTTTCTTTAAATCGTCTGAAAAGTACGTTTTCTGGAAGTCTGCAAAATAGTAGTAGTAGTAGTAGTTGTCATTATGAAAGAGACTTTTTCTTCACCAAATACCTACTATCTCAGCTATCTCGCGGCGCCTCTTCAATCGGCGATCTGCCAATACGAGATCTTTGATATTTTTCACGTTATCCTCCGTGGTAGCCGTTTTCGAGGTACCGCGACGGGGCTCATCAAAAACAGACGCGCGACCACGTCGACGAACCAATTTCTGACTATCACCATCGAAGAAGAAGAGTTACCGTATTCAGAATCTAAGCGCTCTTTGATTTCAGTAAGTTATTTCTCTTGTAAAGCCACGAATCAGACGACCGACAGATATTACTCTTTTTCATTCTTTAAATATCCGCCGCCTTCCACATGCGATCAAAATAAAACTTCGGATCCGATTCGGCATCGCTGCCGAGAATGCACTAGGCGAAAGCAAAATTCTTAAATGATAATGGCGCCATCAAACGACATTAAGTACAATACTTATCAGACCGTTCTTATAACTAAATGCAATGAACCAGTGAGCCAGTTCCACTCGACCTCGATTTGGTGTAATACATGCAATAGTTGGAGCTATCTTCAAACCTTCATTAACAACATTTAATAACAAGAGTGTACTTCCATATATTAGTGAATTTTTAATTTTCTTAGGTAAAATTTTTAAATTTAACTCCGATCTTATTGATAAATGCGTCTTATATTCTTCCGTTGATTAAAATAATTTTTATATTTTTTTATTTTTTGCCACCTATTGAAAAAATCTTACGAATTCGTTGGTGAATTGCCCATCACGTCTTATTATTCTATTTTGCCTCAAAAAATAATGCTTAATTAAACACTTGGGATTCAGTACGTGCCAAATGTTTAAAATGAGCGGAAAAAATTCAAAAGTAGGAAATTCAATAGTCTTTGGCATTAAAAATTGTGTAGCCGCCTAGACCTGTGATTGAGGTCAATACAATAAAACTACATCAATTAAGACCATTCGCATAGGTATTGAAAATGGTTTAGAAACCATTAAATAAGTTATGTTTTGTATAAATGTAAACTTGCTTGTAGCCTCAAAACTGACTCGTTTAGAAAATGTGAATACTTAGACTGCTGTGCGTGACTGCTAAAGAGGAGCAACGAAATTAATCCCGTGGGCGAATATTTTAATTTACGATAATAAAATATATTGGCATTTGTAATTGCATTATGTTTAGATACTTAAAAAATATGAGCTGAATAAAATTAATAAAAAAGGAGTCGGCTTGCAAAACCAATTATCTGTCTTTCTTAAGGATTTAAAAAATATTTTTATGAAATTTAGAACTTTACAATAGTTTATATAATTAGTTATTATTTGATTTGACTTTTAAAATGGCCGCTGTACAGCTACCTTTATACATTTCTTAGCAAGTAAAGACGAACGAATTAGATTGTATTCTGAGTGATTAAAATAGGGAATTTCCAGCTGAATTATTTAAAAATTTTCATTTCCATAAAATACTAGTTTTTAAAAGCAAACTAGAACCACACTAAGAAACTACGCTGGAATAAAAATTATTAAATTGTATTTATTATAAATACCGGCGGCCTGCCGAAGCTTGAAATAGTGAATCCATTTCATTCTTGATTAAATAAAACCACCGACTTTAAGAAAAAATTTAAAGCAAATCTAAATTCCAGTAAGCAATTCTGCTGAGAAGTCAATAAGTAGTGGTTAGTAGCCAATAGTTTCACGCTCACACTACCAAGCTATTTGGAAAGCAACAATTTACGCGTTGAGTTTATGGAAATTGTTTAACCGCCTGGGTGTTCACATATGTAGTATAACCGAGAATACGTATACTCTATATAAATTTCCCTCTGGAAATTTTCTTGGAAATATATTTGTAATATTCAATTGCTTTGCGGTGTTGATCCCAAGTAAGTATAACTTTTGAGGCTTAATTTGCTACGTATACGCAGTGGTATCTAATATTATACTTGATTCAAGAGAAGTATAATGAATATATTTGCTGAGACCAGAGCATATGTTTATAAAAATAAACAAATTTCGCATTAAATTTCTTATCCAATGAATGAATTGATATTAATTTTGGATATAAAAATTATTGTATCTACAAAAGTAGAAACTTTAACATGTCATAATGCATGTAAATATACAGGTTCTAGATTATTATATTTATTAGTTAGGAAGCACACCTGTGTACTTGTATAAAATATGCATTCCTAAATACATAAGTGAGCAGTAAAAATAGATAGCCATGCATTAAAGAGAGACACAAACATCGGTATCAAATATGTGAGCTACCCTGGGTGTACTATATGTAAGGAAAGCGTAAACAAACCAACAATTCCTAAGGGTCATAACAAAGTATTAAAATGCAGCATAAAAATGTAAGAACAGAAACTAACAGAATTAAAACTGAAAGTATAGAAACGAAAAAACGAAAGAACGAATTAAGGGGATCACTGTAGACACACTAAACTTAATTACGCCTGAAATTGAATTATAAGTTTCTTAACACACTCGAACAAACTCGACTGGTTTGCTTCGGAATTTTATTCAAAAATTTTAAATTCCAGTGTAATTGGGTATACTGGTATTCTATATATATATATATATATATATGTACATATATGTACTAACATTCCTGAGTATTTGCGAGACTGTGTGAGCCGTGGTGTGAGCCTTAAGCAGGCAATGAATATCTTTCGCACTTCCAATGTACTAGTAGCTGGGCGTTTTGTGGGTGTTACAATGATCCGACGATCCGCCCAAGGAACACGTGTACCAAGTTTCTTTAATATCTAATTTTTTACTCAATTTATCGCTTGTTCGAACGGACAAGCAACAAGCACTCGGTATTACACTCATCTCATCATCCTGATCACTTTGAAATCTTTAACTCTAGCGTTAGTATTGTTCGAAAACCTCAAAATGTTCACAAGTCTTTGGTGTTACTAGTAGCTTTATAATTTCTAGCTGTTTCATATAGCTTTGTTTGGCATAACCCATATTATTATAAAGATAAGATAAAGATAAAGCCCTCATTTGTCTATATATAAGGTAAGCATCAGCTGATCGGTTATTTATAGGCTATACGAAGGTTGGTGATACGGTGGCCTGGTACCTGCACCATCAACTGTACCATTAAATGTAACGTTTCTGTTTTTATTATTAAGGAAGCTATCGCATCTTTAGTAGACTGGAGTTAAATCGATGTTCGAGGTGGTTTTGGTTATTATTCGATTTTATGTGTAGTGTTGGTCGCAAGTTGCATCGGGCATTTAGTTAAAAATTTAGTTCATATAGTAAGAAGCATGTGAAATACAGTACAATATGCTAACTCTTATACTGTAATCGTACAAATTCAGTATAATTATAACCATGCACAGATAATGCAATCTAAACCCATGAAATCCTGGTTATTCGTCTATTCATGCTTCCCTCAACTTAAATTGTAACAGAGTCATAGCCCATTAGGGTTTATCGAGTAACAATATCAACACTTTGAGAATGCCAAGGAACAATTAGGTTCATCAAAATATACTTTAATTTGCTTAATCTTTAATTTTACTAAATATTTTCGTAAACTCACAATAGTAGGCTTATAATATAGTTTGTCGTAATATATTCAAACTATAAAATGTGAACTCAGCAGTAAAATGCAATAGCTGCAACGGATAGAATACATTCTTATTTTAATGAGTATGAAATTTCATCACATATTTATAGGCCGATTATAGCTCTACGCAAGAAATAGCAGAGCCTATTTTTCTTCTTTCATTGTTTATTATAGTCAATTCAGCAACCGATGCACCAAAACCAGAATATATTTTAATTATTACCCGTTTGACTTCGTCTTCATCCTACAACACATATTGTGGATGGTGATTGTTCTCAATATTTCGGAGTAAAGTATGCAGTCTGCAAAGAATACTAAAGTGGTTGAAGGTCTTAAGAAAGGTTCTATTAAAATGGTAGTCTTAACTCATATGTTTAGATTGAAATAGCACAAAAGTGCTCAACGACAGCGTTAAGAACAATTGAAACTGCTGCAATGCCTACAACTAATTGTCATTCATCTAAAAATCCATCTAAAAAAACTAAAAATCATCCACATGCATGGTTAGACGCTTACCAGGTTGCATATCAACTGATAACTTATTTACTTCTGCAATGCATTTGCCTTCGTGAAGTTTAAAGCTGTATGAAAAAATTTATCGTTTTATACTCTTGACTCGCAATGCTGTTGAGCCATACCCAAATGATCCGGGAACGGCTAACATGGAGGAAACATGACAAAAGTGCACGATCTCATATTGGCAGGTGCGCAATTTAAGGTCTCATGAAGGCGGGTCATATTATGCATGAAATATTGGCCATGAGGGCTCTGTCAACACGATGGATGCTGCGCTTACTCACTACTTCACTTCACTTCACTGACCACTTCATAGTAGAGTTTGAGTCAGAGTCCAGGGTAAAGTCGAATTAATGAACTTCACTGGCCAACCTGTTTCGAAGAGGGCAAATACCGTCTTATCGGCCGGAAAACTGAAGACCATCGTTTCCTGGCATTTACAAGGTGTGATCTACATCGATTACCTGGAGAAAGGCAAACCGCACACAGGTCTCTACTATGACTATCTATTAGGAAATAATTTTGTCAATTTGTTGGCATAAAGTAAACTGCTCTCATGGTTTATGGCGCATTTTATTTGGCTGAATGTCTCAATAAATAAACAAATTAATTAAATCTTGGCGTTTTATAAATACGCAATTTGCAAGGATCAAAGGAAGGGAAAGATTTTCAGGACGAGTTCAATATAATGGCTTTATCAGTGGAATCATTATGCTAGAGACGTGGATATAGACTAAAGACCGCACCGATTCATTGAAATAGTTCATTAAAATATCAAGCATATTGGCATAAGAATACCATTGGGTATATTGGTGCTAGGAGAAGGTTTTGACTGATTTTCTATAATTTTAGCTTTAAAATAAGTTATACCAGAAGAAATATTTACACTCTGTTTTATTAAATTAAATTGGCCAATATATTCGATCCAACAAAGCCAATTATAATAGCCAAAATTATTTTGGTACTTTATTATATATTACCATTATATATACTACTATTATATATAGTAATTGGACAAACAATAGAGTATCCAGTATTATAAATTCATATAATCCGTGGAATCTTCCAATTCGAAGTTTGAAAATCCTTATATGAAATATATGGATGCTAGGCGAAGCATTTACCCAAAATCATCGATTTTTGGCACCAGTACCCTTTATCATCAGAAAAAGAAGCCCTCTGAATTGTACTAAAATATCTCATACATTGACAGATATCTTCGATGCAAGGTCCGCCATAGGCAATGAAGTCTTCATATACGGTATCTGGAGCTTTCCAAAATTGTGGTCCGATCCAAAGCATAAGTTTTCTAAATTTCTTAACTATATTAAAGCTTCATAAAATCTACGCTTAAAGTGCATTTCCAAACCCCAAAATAGGTTTAAATCCTAAAGTAGTCACAGACACACATGCATAAACGTATAAAATACGTCATGTTATTTTCCACAAATTTATTTCCTTTTACTTATCAGGTGTTAGCTAATCTTTAGATACACCACACTTGTGCATTCTTATGAGGTCACGTGCAGTGAATATGGCAACTGAAACGGCACGTATGGTGCGCCCGCCTACTCCGCCACTCGCTGCATTATGGGGCATCACTACTTTTTTGTCTCTTTCAAGTTTAAAACATCTGGGGTTCCTAAGCATTAGCAGCAACCTTTGCTGACGTTCTTGTATGCAGTATGTTAGTTCTTTTTCCTGTTTTTTAACCACAATTTGGTAAAATTTTCGTTTCTGTTGACTTTTGGCGCTGCACCCAAATAACTTTTTGGAGTAACTAAATGAATAAATAAAGAGATAATGCAAGGTAGTTAGATTTTAAAGATTGCTATTAAACTCACAGTTTTGCTGCAACAAACCTTTTAATACTGCGTTCAAATCCTATTGCACGAGTTTAGCCTACAGGCGATCTTGAATATATAAAACAAATATGGGGTGTTATAAGTTTAAAATCTCTAAAATATATATTAATGAAGTTCTCGAAGTCTTTCGAAGTTCTAAAGCAATCAAAATATAAGAAAATATCGAAATAGTTAACACTTAGGGTCAGGGGTCAAGGTCTGAGTGTCCACTAAATCATTACGATCAGGCGACGAGTGCTAAAAGCAGATGATATACGTTTCCTGGTTAAGAAAAAGGGATGTTTTGCAATCGATGCTGATGGAGAAGATCTCTAGAGCAAAGTATTATTTCACACCTTTGAAATTTGAACATACTAAGTCTGAGACGGGTGTTACAGCGCCAATGGCCCCTGTTAAAGGTAATGGGCTATTATCTACTAGGTGGAATGGGTGATTGTAGTGTGCTGCCATTAATTTACCTCACTAGAGTATACAGTTCTTAAAACATACGATGGAACATACGTATATATAAGTTAAATCCGTAAAATTTTCTACAGAACATTATGCAAACATTCTGGTTTATAAACAAACCTATCCATATTTGATTGAAAGCAAAGTTCAAAAAGATGCCTAACCGAAAGCTATCGCACTAAAGCCATCAGTGGGTCCAGTTCGCTCCTAATGAGTAGTAATGTTGACGAATAAATATATTCCATTATCGCTAAGCACTTAGTTAACTTTTATCTATTTGATTTATGTCTTGTTAAACCTTGAGACTATGCTTTAAATTTAACAGTTTCTATACGATTCGCAAAGGCTGACGTTCTGTTAAAAACCCCGTAATATTATCTTCCAAATTATGCTAAATATATCTAAAGTCAAATCAAGAGTAAAAAGCAATAAGTAAAAACCGTAAATATTCAACCGACCGCAAGATGGTGTCTATTAATTACCCTCTAGAAATAATTTAGAGATCTAACCTTAAACTTTTTTCAATATGGATGGAATGACATAATCGTGTTTATTTCTGGCGAAATGTCTCCAAAAACCTATTCCTAATATTCAAATAAGATTAACATGTCCTAGATAAAAGTTAGAATTGTTTTTTATTGCTGAGGACCATTTTTACCAGCTCATTGTTAACAACAAAAGTACTTGTAGTAGTTGCCTCCACTGGAAGAAATGAAAAGAGTTTAGTAATGTAAATCAATTACTTTAAAACCTAAGTCCATAAACTGTTGTGTCTTTTTCTTGGAGGGTATTATGGCAGAGTATATTGGTACAACCGTTGGTAAATAAAATTCTAAATTCTTTTGATATATACTATACACTATCACAGTATATAAATACTTTCAGTGCATATCAAAATGTACGCTCTTTCATATTTGCGAATGCCAAATAGTTATCATATGCGAACATCTAAAAATAAAGGTTGCACTTCCGGCTATTTTCACACTAAATGAAGCTAGGCATAGGCAACTCTGACATATGTTAATTAAATATTTGTAATCTGGAGAGACATCGCTTTTGTGCGAAACACCTGAAGCTCTTTCATAGATGACTGCGCAAATACCCGTATGAATTACAAAAGGATAGTACGAGAGGGCATTTACATAAATATTTGTACATTGTGCAATATATTTACTTGTATACCTTTGACATAAGATGAACTAGCGCACAGTCATTTATAGTTAATACAAATAAACAGGTTGATAGTTCATATCCTGTTAAATAAATAGCTAACCGAAATACAGATACAAACCCTTAAAGCAATTGTTGCTACTTTATAAACAACAACAATAAACATGACAGAGGCTTCCTTGAAAACTCCCAAACACACATTCGCACCTGGGTTTAAAACATTGAAAGGATTAACGCAAGTACTATTTTATGGTGGTTACACCAACTGTCATATATAAAGTATATTACTCAAGCTTAGATGGCTATTTATCGCCGATTAAAGTGGTATATTTGGTCGACCGAGGAGAAAATTATGGAAAACGAGGAAGGAAGGGCTAAGTTCGGGTGTAACTGAACATTATATATCTCGCAATCCGCAAGGCTCAAAGGCTGGAAGCCTTTGCATAAAAATATGTTGCGTAAGAATTCAATATTTATTTTGTCATCTTGTCATTTATTTGACGAAATTGTCAATGGATTACAATTATATATGGTATCTTACCAACTTACATTACAGATCATAGACTCACTTAATTTCAATTTTATATTATGCTTCGTGTCCGAGATGTTTATATGAAAATCTACCAAATTAACTCAAATAAGATATATGCGATATAAGCTCAAAGAAAGTCGCTTAATTAAATATATTGGGTATATGAGGAAAAGTAAGATAGGGAAACAGATTATATTAGGAATAAAGGGATTAAAGAACTGGCTCTACCGATTTCATTCATAATTAGCACTACGCCTCATTATGTTTAAGAAAGTATGTCCACTTAATTTAATTAAATTGGTGATATAATGGGATAATTCGTAGACCGATTTCACACATTTTCGGCATTAAACTATGGTATATCCAATATTATACGTTCACTTAATTTTGCTAAAATTTCACACATATTAGTGAATATATGCCGTATAAAGCTAAAGGAAGTTTAAAATTGTTGTATTAGTTATATGGGGTTAGAGGTAGTATTAACTGGTTTCCATAACGCAAACTCGATCGCTCTCGCTTCATACACTTCATTTAATATCTTCCGAGATGGCGATGAGGATGAGGATGTTCAGTGAGGTTGATTGCTGTATATTATCTTATCCTACATCTCTCCTTCAATAACGAAACAGCTTTCTGTCGGGTAGGTTCTATACAGAGAAACTGTTGGTTTTGAGTCTTTTAAACTATAAAGATTAACGTAAATTCGCCCAAGTTATCATAGAGGGTCATAAGACATATCTAAATTTACAACTAATTCCGGTAATCTTACTCTATCGCGGATTGGTTCAGATCCCATGAGACGACTATATAATTTTATAGGTTTGGGGTTGGTTGGCTAATCTCTGATTTTATGGTAAATTCATATATTTGGTGAGTCGCACGCAGAATCATTCCCGCTTGAGTGGTCAATTCATAAATACATTTTTTAAACGAATATAAGTGAAAAGTGGGATATAAGCATTTAGGCTGATTTTGAAATATTAACCCAAAGCTACTGTTAAGCTTCTGGGGTGCAATTATTTTGGATTAAGCTCGGTTTGGGTCCTAACCTGCTTATTGACCTTTATTAAATTTTGAACGAACTGCCGTGAACGACATCAGTTAAATATATTAGTGGAAAATCTTTTCATATTACAAATAAAAACTTAAGAAATTATATTATTATATTCTTATGCTAATTACTATTATTAATTACTTCTTATTATATAATTAATTAACTTTTACATTAGATTTTATACATGTAATATAATATAATACATATAATATTATATTTTTATATATTATTTTATATTATATTTTTATATATAATTTTACAAATATATTTATTTAAATGAAATATTCTACAATATTAGATACTAACTATAATAAATAAATAAATTTACATAAAATCCATTTTCTTTATGCTCCTTTTGAGGTATTCCAGCACTAGTTTATTGATCCTTTTCTCCTGCGCGAGGTCCTCTTCTTCGTCGTCAGATTTTCTGTCAGGCCAAAAGAGTTCTTTGGCGTTACATAAGGATTTTCGAAACTTCGCTTGTCTTGAGAACGCATCCAAGTCACTCCAATCACCATGCTCAATATTGTTGCAACATTCTTCTATCAATCCAACGGTCAGATCAAGCTTTGTATCCTCAATCTGTTTAGCGACGGGACATGGGCGTCGAAGTTCCTGCCGATAGCTGAATATTTTAAAAGTGAGTGTAGAATTTGTTGGAGGTGTCTTCATCCTGAAAAATTATTTTTTGTTTTCCGCCTGTGATAAGATGATATCACTTGAGAGTTTTGTGAAGTACTGATTTTATTTTTTCAGCAGACCGTCTTTTATACCCTTCTAAACTTTATGTGAGAAATACATGTAACTATCTGTGATCCTTCTTAGGAAGGGGCCTTTCTACTCGTTGAAGTACACGAAGTGTGCCGAACCCGATCGTCGGTAGAATCGTCGGTAGAATAAGGTATACTACAACTACATGTAGTGCAACAACTAAAATTAGAGGGCGTTAAAGTTTATATGGGGATTTCCTTGAAAAAATTTTTTTTTTTGATCCAGCTATATATTAAGTGAAAAACGTAGATCCTTTTCTGTGAATATTAATTTGGTAGTGAGTTACTGGCGGATTGGAATATTCTAGAAATAATGAATTTGGTTAACTTTTCTAAGCAAAGGACGGGGAATTTTAAATTAACGAATTTTAATTTGAGAGTGATTTACAGTCTTCCATTAGGTATGTGGGAGCAAGGGAATTATTTACAGGATTTACCCATTGTTGACACAAGATCACTTTTTTACCAGAGAAAGACGTTCTCTGAATTTATAAGTTTCCGTGACAAATTTCTTTAAGATATCTCAATTTTTACTTAAGTTTTTACTCAGTCCGCGAAATACAACCCTTCTCGAATTCTGATCATTTATATATATATATATGTATCCATATTTTTCTCGAATAGTTTTATGTATTACAAACAACCTTTAGGTGAGCAAAACTAATATACTCCCTTGCAACATGTTGCGAGAGTATAAATAAAACGTAAAATGTTTGTTGATAGAAAAAATATCTAATGACGGACTTTTTAGAGTTAAAGATCAATTATTTCCATAATATTCATATGATTTACAATTTATGGACCTTGGGTAAGATATAAAGGATGTTATCTGTAATGCTTTCAAAATTCTTAGGTTCGGCGCAACTGTCATTGTCAAGAGGTTATGAAATTAAAAAAAAAGAAAGAAAACGAAAATAAGTAAACTTAAATATTGAAAAACACCAATATAATGAAAAATAATTATAACCATAAATTATTCTTTTATAATGAAAACAAACGATTATTTAAAATCGTTTCAAGGACAACACGGTAACACTAAGTCTAGACGAGAAATTCCATTCTTTTGTTTTGCTGGTAGGCGCGACCCGAAAAAGTAAGGCTATCGTAAGAAACAGATACTGTTATGCTTTAATAGTCTTCGATTGATGGAGTTATGCTGGATAAAAACGTCTGTTCTTTCGCAGGTAGGCGTGATCGAGAGTAACGGGAATGCCTAACTATATCTTTTTGTTATTTAATGGTTCTGCATTACTGAAGCATTAGTATAACTTTCAAAACCATTTCTCCTATGTTTTGGAAGAATAATATAATGATGCATATATATTCGATGGATATATATATATATATATATTATAATCAGAATTAAACAAATTCAAGGCTGTAAGAATTTTCTTGCCAGTGGTGCGGTGTCTTGATATTATCTTGAGGATTTTAAAAGTTTTAAACCACCTCCGGGGGATTGTCTAAAATTCTTCCTGCCGAGTGATGAAAATTATTGAGAAAACCAAATTTTCTACTAAATAGTTTCCCCTTCAGTCCGGAATTTATCCCCGAAATCTCACGTACACTAACAACAACAACTTACCTAAAAGCAGGTACAAAACACGATAAGGGAATATGGCAACCCAATGAAATTGAGATATCTTAAACTTAACTTAAAGCTTGGCACGCATGTTCCGTGACACCTTGAGTAGGTTGGTATTGTAGATGGGCATAATCAGACTACTGACACGCCCATAAATTATTTTTTACGGAAACCCATAAAATGCTTTACTAAGCTCCCAATTAAGATACAAAACTGGAAATTGGCACTGGGAATCAAAGAAGGGAGGATCATCTGCGGGTGCAGAATTTTTAAAGGAATGGACAAGGCTCCGCCTCCTAATAGCTTTAGCGTTCATACCTAACGAATAACTAACGCGATATTCGTAAAACTTTCTGAGGAAGAGTGTTTTCAGCACCTCCTTAGACGGTGTGTAAATAAGTGAAATCAGATTATAACCACAACCACTCCCCATATAACGGCTATGTTTAAAAATACTAAGAGAGCGGTAACTCACTAAATAAAAACATCAGAAGTATTAGGTTTCGCATCCAAGACGATGCTTAAAGGCTTTAAAGGAATCAGTGTCAAAATCGGACAATGAGAGTGGTACCGCCCCCATTGGGGTGAATTTCCATACCTCAGGAACCGCTACATCAATTTCAACCATACGTGGTACGTATTATTACATTTGCATTATAACATTGCAGATGAAAATGGGAGAAATTGGATAACAACCATGTTTACTTCCCATACAACAAAATTTTAACTGCATATCATTCTTTCACTTTGTAGTATATAAATCGATTAGGAATGAAGATTTCGCAATAAAGCTTTGCAGAAAGAGTGCCCCAAAATATGCCATATCGTGTGTAAAGTTACTTAAATCGGAATATGTCTTTGCGAGCCCTCAGATGCCGAATACGTGGACCTCGGTGCTTTTTCCTGACCGAAAATATCGGCCACTCTGTGGGATATACTTATAAAATTCAGAGAACATCTTTCCCTGGTAACATCTGGTAATAATGTGATCTAAATACTTTCCCCAGCTCCCATATCCCTAATATAAAACTGTAAATCACTTTCAAGTTAAAATTAGTTACTTTACAACTAGTTACAGAAAAGGATCTACGTTTTTCACTTGATATATAGCTGGATCAAAAAAAAATTTTGAAGGAAATCCCCCTATAAACTTTCACGCCCTCTAATATTAGTTTTTGCACTACCTGTAGTTGTAGTATACCTTATACTAACTGCCGAATCTACCGACGATCAAGTTCGGCACACTTCGTGTACTTCAACGAATAGAAAGGCCCCTTCCTAAGAAGTATGACAGGTAGTTACATGCATTTTTCACATAAAGTTTAGAAGGGTATAAAAGACGGTCGCTGAAAAAATAAAATCAGTACTTCACAAAACTCTCAAGTGATATCATCTTATCCCAGTCAGAAAATATAAAATAATTTTTCAGAATGAAAACACCTCCAACAAATTCTACACTTACTTATCAAATATTCAGCTATCGGCAGGAACTTCGACGACCATGTCCCGTCACTAAACAGATTGTGGATACAAAGCTTGATCTGACCGTTGGATTGATAGGAGAATGTTGCAATAATATTGAGCATGGTGATTGGAGTGACTTGGATGCGTTCTCAAGACAAGCGAAGTTTCGAAAATTCTTATGTAACGCCAAAGAACTCTTTTGGCCTGACAGAAAATCTGACGACGAAGAAGAAGACCTCTCACAGGAGAAAAGGATCAATCAACTCGTTCTGGAATATCTCAAAAGGAGCAAAAAAAAATGGATTTTATGTAAATTTATTTATTTATTACAGTTACCATCTAATATTGTAGAATATTTTATTTAAAGAAATATTTTGTAAAACATTATATATAAAAATATAATATATAAAATAATATATATTAAAATATAATATTATATGTATTATATTATATATTTACATGTATATAAATCTAATGTGATAGTTAATTAATTATATAATAAGAAGTAATTAATAATAGTAATTAGCATAAGAAACATAATAAATTAAATTAATTAAGTTTTCATTAGTAATATGAAAAGATTTTCGTCTAATATATTTCACTGATGTCGTTCACGCGGCAGTTCGCTCAGAATTTAATAAAGGTCAATAAGCAGGTTAGGAGCTAAACCGAGCCTAATCCGTAATAATTGCACCCCAGAAGCTTAACAGTAGCTTTGGATTAATATTTCAAAATCAGCCTAAATGCTTGTATCTCACTTTTCCACAACATGCAAAGACGTGCACGAATTTCCATTCGTGTAATGAATTTATTTATGGATTGACTACTTAGTCGGGAATGATTTTGTGTTCGACCCTTAAAATAGATGCAGTTGCTTATAATTTCAAAAAATAAACCCCGAGCATATGAAATTCACGGGATCTAAACTAATCAGTGATATAAAGAGATGACCCGAATTATTTATATTTTCATTTATTATTTATATTTATATGTCATATGACCCACTTTGATAACTTGGGCGAAATTACGTTAATTTTCAAAGTTCAGGATATTTAAACCGAACAATTTCTATGAATGGAATATATTTCCGAAAAAGCTGGTTCGTTATTGAATGAATAATGCTCGTAAACAAGATACAGAAATCAACCTCACTGAACATCATCGCCAGCTCCCAAAATGTAATATGATGTGAATGAAGCGAGAATTCCGGTTGTTTTACGTTATGGAAATCAGTTAATACTCTAGATACCCCCATGTATCTAATTTAACAATTCCAAACTATCTTATGCTTTCTACGGCATATATCCGCGAATATGTATGAAATTTTACCAAAATTAAGTGAAATTATAATATTGAATATACCGTAGTTTAAAGCCGAAAATTTGTGAAACCGGTCAACGTTAGGTTAGCTCCCGAATATTATTGATTAGCTATTGATTAGCCGAATATGTCGGTCACTGTGTGAGTTACCTTCACAAAATTGCGTGAAAGCATGTTCCCTAATATACCTGAATAATGGAAAGAGTTAATGGGATCAGTGCAGATCTTCCTCTATCCCAAAAATGCCCGATGTAAGGATTCCCGATTTTCCAACTGACTTTAAACCGTTTATGTTGGTCAATATGTGTGATATTTTAATGAATTTAAGTGGATATGTTTTCTTAATCACAATGTGATTTCGCACTATATATGAGTAAAATCGGTGTAGACCATGGCCTAAGCCTCTTATTCCTAATACAAAGATTTCCTTTTCTCTGGTTGACTTTTTCCTTATATATCTAATAAATTTATTGAACCACTTTGGTTGAGTTTATATTGCATATATCACTTTTGAGTTAATTTGGTAAATTTGAATATAAATATCTCTGATATGAAGCAAAATATAACAATGAAAGTACATGGGTCTATCGCCTGTAATATAAGTTAATAAGATACCAAATATGATTGCAATCTATTGATAA